>CM076408.1:35547815-35809123 GCA_038363315.1 Mugilogobius chulae
AGCATGCTTCTAAGATTAGCTGCCCTGGGGCAGAGTGACAAGAATGGGACTTCCTTTCTATGCCAAGGTCTCTAAGATCAACACATCACATAGGCATACATTTTTGAGGTCTCTTGCCAAAAGAGAACAATGACAGTGCACTGCTAATTGAGTTACACTGCCATATAGCTGAACATGCATACTGACAAAAAAAAAAAACCTGCACAGATGTAGGTGTGTACAGTAAAGATTATGGAATTGGTGCAGAAATTATTTTATAATCACACATTTAGAACAGTTTTTAACAGCCTGCTGAATTCACCGCAGGTCTGTCATGGCTATGTGCTACACTTTAATATTTGAAATCATTAATTTAGTCTGCATTTATTATTTTGATAGAGGATACAAATGTTGCATTCATAATTTTTCTCGTTTCCATAAAAAGTGAACGTCCAACTTGACTGTCCTACTTTACCGATAGCACTCCAAAGTTCTTACTAAGGACCAGCATGACTGAGAGGGAATATGACCTCTGTGTATTTTTGATATATTCATTGTCTGATGTAAAGTACACTTCTAAAGATTTCCAAAAATGTATAACAATCAGGTTGTCGTCATTTCTTTTGCAAACAAATATAGAAAAGAAAATGAATTTTCAAAAAGTGTCCCACTTTGCCCTAATGCACCCTATTATAAATGATAGGGAAATGTAATAGGACGATGTAAAAGAAGTACAATTTCCCTGCACATGTACACATCCTTGACGTCCAAAAACTGACAATCTCGCTCAATCTGATCATGACATCGAATTTATTTTATACACAAAAAAGAATAAAAATACCACAAGGTGATATTCTTTTTGGTTCCTAATTAAGTCTTTCATTGTTGATGTGCACCTATGATGAAAAGTACATAGACTAGGCCTTCAACTTGCACAGTCAATGGGGGCATAAAAAATAAATGGGCAGGTAAGAAGGGTAATTTAACATGCTCTGTTGTCCATGATGCAAGATGTCACCAATTGGAACAAGCAAATAAATAGTTAGAAAATAGCAGTTATATATTGTTATATACTGTAATATACTGTACCTCAGACAGCTCTGTCTAAAATGGCTTTCAGAATTTACCGTGAATTTAGATTTGGTTTAGTGGGAGTTAATAAGCATTTCTGGAAAACTTGAAAATAGGAAGTAATGTAGTTTGAAATAGATACACATAAACAATGTTTTATTTATTTATTATTATTTAAGTGTAACCGGTCATCTTTAAATCATGACCGTAATTGTTGTACAGTTGCAAGGTTAGCTGAATTATTTGCGGGACAAAAGACTTTGTGAAAACTGGGAGAACAAGCAAAATTGAAAAAAACTGTTAAATTGGCACATATAGGCTTTTTAAGGTAACACTACATAGGACCCACATAGGGAATCCCTGTTGTAGCCCACTTAAACTTGCCCACATGTTATTATAGTGGGCCCTCTGTGGGTAACCCACATGGGTTATGTATATGGGCCCCACAAGGGATTACTATATAGGACCCACATAGGGAATCCCAGTTCCAGCCCACCTTTAATTTGCCCACTTGTAATTATAGTGGGCGCTATGTGGGCAACCCACATGGGTTATATATATGGGCCCCACAAGGGATTACTATATAGGACCCACATAGGGAATCCCAGTTCCAGCCCACCTTTAATTTGCCCACTTGTAATTATAGTGGGTGCTATGTGGGCAACCCACATGGGTTATATATATGGGACCCATTAGAGGTAAACTATATGGGTCCCACATAAGGTATCCCATCTTTAAACTATGCCCAGATAGCCCACGTAAAACCTACAAGGGCCCCATTTAATTTTACCATATGGGCATCCCATGTGGGTCCCATCTTATATCAACCAAGTGGGACCCAGTATATTTTGCCCAGTTAAAGTCTATGCCCATTTTACCCATTTTAAACCCAGATGGGCCCCATATGGGCAAACCCGAGTGGGCATCCCACCTGGGACCCATATATGTAAAACCATATGGGACCCTCAAAATTGCCCACTTACCGCCCATGCCCACCTGTAACCCAGATAGCCCACTTGTAACCCACATGGGGCCCACATTGCATTGCTGGCTGGGTTTGTTCACTGAAATCTGCAATATTATATTTTCTTGCTCTTACATTTTTTAACAAATAATTGCATTTAGAGGAACCATCTATCTGACAAGCAAAAATGATCTGCTTTTGAGGGCCCTTTTCTGCCCTGGGCCCCAGGGAAACTAGTACCGTTTACCCCCCCAGTCCGACACCCCTGATTTGGTGTGATCTGAATAATTTCTGCCTTGTATGAGTCATAAATGTCTTCTCTTAGCACAAGGCAGACTTTTGAGTTTGTACAGATATTGATTACAAAATTAGTTGAAAGCTGTTCAACTTTCTGGACCATTGATGCCCCCTTATATTAAGAATCTGGACCTTTCCCTCTCCCTCGTATCCCTCTGCTAATGGACTCTGGCTCCACAAACATAAACTCTATATCTGCAATTAGATCTGCATTAGTCTTAGTTACATCTACAGCCTGCCCATCCATGGGCGTAGATCTATTCTTCACTGTGGTTCTTCACTGTGGTTTCTCCTCCAGGTTTCTCTTTTTTCGTGTTGTGTTTTTTAGTTTTTCTTGCCAAGGAGGAGGGTCAAAGGACAAGGGATGCTGTGGGACAATTATTTGCTTGTTTACTCATGATCTGCTTTGACATGTTTGATAAATAACTGATTCTGAATGTTTGTTTTATTGAATGTTTGTTTGTTTTCTATCATATACTGTATGTTTGCTAAATTAACAATCTTGGGAAGTCCTCAGAGACGACTGTTGTTCTGATTTTAAGCAAAATAAATAAATAAATACATTGATTTGACTTTACATCCAAGTCAAAGAGACAAGTTCAAGTAAAATCTCAAGTCAGTGCCCCACAAAATGTCCTCTTCTTCCAAGTTCTCTTCTTTTAGTTTCAAGTCTTTGTATCAAATGACCAAATACACCTTGTATTTGAACATTTTTTTTTTTTTAAGTTTTCCTTCAAGTCAAAGAGCTCAAGTTCAAGTCAAGTCTAGAGTCTTTGTTCATTTTATCAAGTCAAGTCTCAAGCCTTCAAAATAGTGACTCTTCCTCAAGTCCAAGTCACAACTTGCAAGTCCACATCTCTGCTAAATAGTCAACCAAGTTTTAAATCAAGGAAATAATATTCAAGTTATCACAAATTTCAAAGCGTGCATGACCAAACTGCAGACATGTTTTACCTCCTGCGGCAGCTCTGTCCCGGTGCGGTTGATGCCGTAAACGCTCTTGGACAGAACATTTCCTCTTTCTTTTTCTTCCTCCTCAAACCCAGAGAAAATGTGTTGAAACGTTTGGGCTTTGAGGTCAGATCCATCTCCGACGCGCTCAGCTCCTTTACCTGAACACAAAGACAATCAGAAAAATATTAGCAAAATGTTTATTTTGTGTAATACATTTTTAGGAAGTTGTTCATTTATCAAAAATTTTCCAGCAAGATCTGTCTTTGCTTTGCAAGTTCCCCGAATTATTTGAGCATGAATTGTGTTATACAAATAAACTTGCCTTTCCTTGCCTATCATCTTTACTTCTACGTCCCTGTAAAGAGTATTTCATTACAAAGTTCATTCATAATCAGTTCTTTGTTATTCACATCTTGTCCTTTGTCCCACTGCCCTTGAGGCGTGAGTCTGTTTCAGAAGCTGCTGTCTGGACTTTGAATGACCCTAATATTGAGAACCTGCACCTCTCACTTCTCTCTTGGATTGGCCTTCCTTGGATGAGTAGTTTCCTTTGCTAATGGACTCTTTGGTTGCGTGAAGATGAAACAAAGAAGCTGATTGGTCGTCTGTCATTTAGACTAAAATCTTGTCTCACTCACCCCCTTTTTTTTTTTGCTTATCTTATTGATTCTGCAGAAATGTTTTTCAGTTCCACGTAATATTTTCCATATTTTTACATGTAAGTAGCCAAATTGTTTTTTATACAGGAGACGATGTGCATCCCTGATTGGCTGATTAATCTGTCAATCACGCCCACAGAAATGATATATTTTTATACATCATCTGAATTTTTCAAGCAAAATGGACTGACTTAAAGTTCTAATTGCATCGGATACAAGTCAGTCCTTGTCACATCTACAGCCTGTCTGTTTTATCAAGGTTTCCCTTTTTCCTGCTGGGCTTTTTTTACCAAAAGGAAGGGTCTAAGGAATATCCATCTGCCTGTTGTTGTTGGACCATCTGCTTCTGTATTTCTGAATAATTACCGTTTCATTGTTTGATATTTTTTTTTACCATTTTCTTTTTTTGGTAATTTCACAATCATGTGAAGTCAAGTGAGATAACTGTTGTTGTGATTTTGGGCTATACAAATAAATTGAAATTTGACAGAAACTCTTTGATGTTGACTACTCCGTGGAAGGGAGCGCTTCCAGCCTTCTTTCAGTCTATGTACTGTGTAACATGAATATCAAAGTATGGAAATAAGCAGCAAACATCCTCTATGTAATCATTATTTAGCACACCTTAACGATACTGTTCTTTTTATTTTTGACATTTTTTCACTGTTGAAAGTCAATGTTCCTGTACATGACTCAGTTCTGTCTATGTGTCCATTGTGTTGAGATTACAGTGAGTTAAATGTAAAGTATGAAAACTATGCCAGTGAGTATTCAACAGTTGTTAACAATGAAGGGTGATAACGTGTTCTCCTCCTACACAAATAAGATAATGTTCATGAATGTGGCTTGTGTGAAAAGTGAGAATGAGTCAACATCTCTCAAACTTGTTGTGCTTTGAAGAGCTTTTGAAGCCAACACGAGGACAAGTGGTAGGTGAAAACAGGATTTTTCTGAGCACGAGAGAATCAGCTGCAGGACTATACAAGATTACTCAGTCACACGTTTTTAGTATCTTATTGTGTCATGGATGAACTTGAATATGTTCGTGCTCTATACCGCAAATACATACATTAAATTAAATGAAAATTAAATGAAACAGACCAAATACAACTGTGAGTAAACCAATGATCAAAGGACACAAAGGAAGAGAATCCAAAAACAGTTCTATTTTTAGCAATTCACAGAAATCCTACATCTACTGATTCTACTTGTCAAAGCAGTGGTTTCAACATTGACCCTGCATGTTCGTGATAACATGCAGGGTTAAAGTTGTGGGGAAATTCCAGGGTTGCAACGCAAAGTTCAAGAACAGCAGAGGAATAGAAGCATGCAATCAACAAGATAATGTTTGTTTCAGTACAAGCACAAGCTTTAGCTCTGGTAAAGCCTTCGACTCTCTGCACAAGTGTGTGTGAAGATGCTGTAAGTGCTTGTTTTCATATCGCATGCAGCAAACTAAAGAGCCTGAACAGTGGTAATGAGGCGCATGCATACACCCTGCGCACACACACAGGCGACCAAAGCACAGTGAAGGTAAGACACAGACACAAGTCTCCTCGTTTAGTCTCACTGAAAAGCGCATCAATACTATGACATGTTAAAAACGTATCTTGAGCTTGTGTCTTTTGTTTATTTGACGCTGTGAAAAGTGTCAAATAGAAATGCTATTTTCTTAGTGCCTTGTAGACAGGTGTTTTGGTTGAAGTCATGTGGAGTCATTTTCTTTGGTTTAACGGCCAAGTTTAGGTCTGAAGGCACAAAAATATGTAAATTTAGGTCTGGGGCTTAGAGTTAGTTAGGATTAGGATTTCATTGTTATTGCTAAAAAACATGTATATATTTACCATAAAAATGAACTAAAGCATTTCATTTTTATGGTGAATATCATAGACAAAAAAGAAAATGCTTTTGGAGGAGAAGAGAAAAACTCCAGCACAACCCTCAGTGTCTCCGCATTAGAACAAACTGATCTCAACCAGGGTTAGAAACTATGTTGGACATGTACCTCTGAAAAGCCTGAAAATGTATATAGTCTCCATCTTTGTCTAAATGTAATCAAATTAAACAAAAAGAACACATTTAGGAATTAACATTGGTATTGATAGAGAACAATGTTAAGACATGGTTATAAACTCTGAAAAGTAGATTTTCAATAACAGGTCCTTTTAAATAAATGCCAGTGCTTAAAGACCAAGACTTTTCTGTTCAAAACACAGAGAGCTGCTCTGTCAGAGTTGATGACACAGGACAAAAACACTACGACTGCGACGAGCAGGTGTGGCCTGAACATAACTCTCATACCAAACCAAAGAACAGCACCACACATGACTGGGATTTATTTTTTCTAGCAATTTTGATATTTTAGCTTTACATTGTGCAGTTATTTTTTATGTTTCAGCGTTGTCTATAAAACCAGCTCTGATAAAACTCAAAGTCATTATTAAACTGCCCAGGAAAGAGCCTCATTTTAACTCCAGAAGAGGCACCGAGTCACTGTTTTATCAAGACTCAAGACAAAGAGAGACAAGTCCAAGTCTTTATATCAAAGGAATAAATCTCATAGCTACAGTTTTCTGTTTTGCTTTTTATGCACTTTCCCATCTAAACAAAATTTCTGTCACCAAAAAGTGAGGAGGGACATGTTCTGGTTTATTCAAGTAAAATTCAACTACAGTATTTTTGAGGAGAAACAAGTCAAGTTCTAGGTTTGCACAATAAATCCAAATCAAATCTGAACTTCAATAGATGAAATAAACAAAACAAAAAGTCAAGAATTTCCTTCACAAATCCAATCAAATTCACACATTGATTGAGAAGAAGTTAATAAAAATAAACCTGATTTCATTGACAAATAACAAATAAAACACAATACTGATGGTGTTTTCTCTCTTCTTCCATTATAATTTTATGTTTTGATGTTTATAAATCATTCTCAAGGTTATCTTTAGATCCTGATCTGTGTTAAATCCAAAAACTCAACATGTTGACTATAAGCAGCAGTGTTCTGTCGTTTCCTTGTAAAATAGTGAAGCTCTAGCGCCATCTTCTGGAAACAGCTTGACAACAAAAAGATTTACACTGTGCATTGACTTGTGTGGAAACATTTTAGTTTACTTCTGGGTTTTAGATAACACAAACGTATAATTAGGCCTAAAAATACTGACTCTATCCAGTGTTGGGTAAGTTACTGTAAAATTGTACAACATTATACAGTATATTACTAGTTACAGGGAAAAAAAAGCTAAAGTGTTAAAAAACTAATCATTTTACAGTTACACTTGATTACAGATTAATTCTTGGAAATGTGATGTCACAGCTCATAATATTTTATTCACCTTTAAGCCCACAGACTGTATGTTAGTGGAGTTTTGGATCTCAAGTGTCTCTTTCAATAGAATTTAAAAGCAATTAATTTAAATGCAAGTACTTAAGTTACTCAGATTGTAACTACAGTAGTCATGTATTGTCAACATTTTTTAGAAGTAATAATTTCCACTACTTTGATACCGAAAAGGGGAATATATTACAATATTTAGTTGCTCCCAACACTGACTCTACCAAGGATTAACATTATTACATTATAGATTTGTTAAAGAACAAAAGCAGTGTTTAAAAAATCCCAACTTTAAAAGGTTAATACTTCGGCTCTTAGGTCTCTGATTTCATGAAATCAATTTGACCAAGTTAATCAAATCATGTTGGTCTTAATCAATATTTATGTGTCTGCATTAACTGAAAGATGAACTGATAAAATAAAGGTATTTAAAGGGGCACTATGTAATAAAAACAAACAAACAAAGTGATTTCCACTTTTGAACACTAGAGGGAGCCTTTCACATGCATTTTGCCTATTAAGCATGATGCCATCTAGCGTCAATAATCCACATTCCGGCCCGTAATAAAACATTTCAAATACGTATAAATGTATCACAATTGATGTGGATTGGTTAACAGTGCTCTCTTAAGTATTCATGTTGTAAAGAATAAATATAATTTAAATGTTTGTGGACTATATGTGATAATTAAAATTCCTCTCAATCTTACACAGTGCCCCTTTAAACATTCCAGAACATGTTTTCAGAAACACCTGTGTCACCAAATGTGATTTTAAATGGCTTTAGCTTAATTATGCAATCTCTTTTTCTATTCTCGTGATAAAATTCAAACAGATGCAGACGGTGAACTTTGATAATGATGTGCAAATATGTGAGAAAAGCCTGAAGCAGACACAGCAGCTGAAGCTAAAACCTCTCAAACATTAAAAAACATTCTCAAAGAGTCAAGCAGTGACAAGATCACAGTTTTATTTCTTTAGAGTTCTTCTGAGGCCAAAGCTCAGTCTGGATAAATAAAGGGAAAACTAAGGTCTGAAGAGTCACATGGGGACACATCACTTCCTGTCACACGGTCTTGGGTGACAGGAGCCTAACCCAGTGACTTTGGGCCTTAGACGGGGGAAACATCCTTGACAGTGACTAACCTGTCGCAGCTTTAGGGACAGACAACCATTCACAAAAGGAAATTTAGAAAGGGATTATTTGTTCGCAACACAGGGGAGCTGATTGACACAAGCTGTAGCGACAACCCTAGCCAGCGCTGTTGTTAGCTAACTACAAGAGTTTATCACTGTGAGAAAACAAAAGTTCTGCTGCTACGTTAACACTTTAACACTTTACATTCAGGTGAGTGAAAAAAAACTTAGGGAAAAACACAGTCTCAAGCTTCAGGAGCCAGACGTCCTTATCTAATTTTTGTTTTGCGATTACTGTGATACTAGGCTCGGCAATATCATATCATATGTCATAAATCGTGATATTCAGGTGGAAAAGTTGAATGTTAGAATATGTTGATATGATTGTACTTTTACTACAGCTGATTTTGCAACTGTGGCAAACAGACATTGTCACTGATTCCCAGAGTTGCCAGATTTTCAGAGATGAATAAGCGACAAGCCTTTGAAAAAAAGCCAAAACAAATAATCTCATCATTAATAAAGACTATATAAACATATTTTGTGCTCAATATTTCAGTCATTAGTGAGATTTTTTCATGGATCAAACTTGAAAAACAGCTGAAATTCACAAACCTTGACTGTCAAAATTCATAGGCAAATTTCCAAATAATTAAGTTCAAAGTTCCTATAAAAGATGCAGACTTGGCCATTTTGATCTGATCTCTCTAAAACCTAGAACAAAAGTCACCTAAGCCCAGACAGTGGAGGCTCTGCAGAGGCTAAAAATAAAAAATAAAAGAAATAAAACATGGTGTTTGAAAGGGGAACTGAAACAAACAATTAGAAAAATTATAAACACTATGGGTTTATTGTTAACTATGTTGTTAAATGTTGTAAAAATGTTGTCTTTTATGCTGTGATAAAAGTTTTAGGTCTTAATGCCCTGACCTATGTGATACAAAATATTACAATTTAGCAATTATTCTCGATTACTATAGCCATGATCAAACAGCAATCAACAATCATTTTCATTGTCTAACATGCTACTTTTTATTAAATTTAACTTTCTGAATCAAGCAATCAATGTGACAAACATTCTGCTGCATTTGTTCTAAACAAAATAATGTAAAATTTGCTTCTAAAATTCTGTTTCTCTATATTTTGAAAGGCAGACTTTTGCTTCTAAAATGGTATATCAATATTTGTTATTTGACCGTCAGATATTTGCAGGTTTTATCCATAACAAGGCTCACAAAATCACAAATGTACTTACTATAACAAGGAAATGTATTTATTTGAAAAAACAAAACAAAATCTCCAGCAATAATATATCGTCTTTTTCTCTACGTTCAATTTTATCCATCACTAGTCTCAGAAGAGTTTCTAAAAAGAATAATTGTGTTTCTAAAATTCTCACGATTATTCTTCTTTTGTTCTTAAGATTAGATCGAGTTTGGAATAATCACGATTCTCGATTAACCTAATAACCTTCACATCCCTACGTCAGACTGGTTCAGACTTGATCCAAACAGCTGCTTTAGTCCCGTTTTGTTGTTTTTATCAAAGAAGTTTCCCCAGCCACTGAATTGCTTAATTCCAGTTGCATTTTTATTATTCCAGTGGAAAAGCGTTTCATATTTCAGCAACAATCCTTTGGCTTTTCTACTGGAAATCCTATGCAAAAAAAAAACATGACTTAATTTAACTTTATTCACTCTTTAATCAGCTTAAATTGTCACTTTTACAGTCATGCCTAGGACTTGATTTGATCCTGTTTCAGTCCTGGTTTATTCAACTTAGACCTCGTTTGTCTGGTTTGGATCAGGTTTAAATGCTGAAATACTTAGTTTTGGTTTAACGCCGATTTGGACATTTTGTAGAGCAATAAAACAGACTGCAGCATTAGTATTATCACTATAGAACAAATCTAGTCTTGAACATTTTAATCAAAGTCTGTCAAAAGTTGGTCGACGTTTTTAAGTGCACTACTTGGCCTAGGAACGATGGTCTTCTGGATTAAATTTGTCTGTTCTGGAAAAAAAAGGTAACTGAGACAGCTCAGTCAAAGAGTATAAAGACAGAAATCTTTCAGCAGACTAAACTCTAACTCTTAAGGCAAAAAATAAATTGCAACCCCATGAATATGCTAAACATTGCACAGAAAAAAAGATAACAAGACAAAAAAAAAAAAAAAAAAAAAAATCTTAGAAAACTAAAAAAACAAAAAAAAAACCAAAAAAAAAAAAAAACATGTTAGTCAAGACAAAAAAAAAAAAAAAAAAAGGCAGCAATCTACCAGCTTTTCAAAGTCAAAATCTACTTCGACAGGTCATCTTTGGTCCTGTTTGCAAGTCCTTTTTAAATAAATAAACTCATTCCCTATTATAATCACTTCAGTTCTTATTCCGATCATTAAGTGTCAGTGAAACAGCAGAAGATGTTTTCAGGGCAGGGCATTTTGGCACAGCTCAAATATGTAATAAATAAAGAGTTTCAATTATTTATTACATAATTATAGTCGTAAAAATTAAGGAATTAAGCACTATGGTCCTCCATTCTGAAAAGGAAACTGTGATTATTGATGATTAAATACATGAGCTTTTAATGAGCAGAGAATCACTGTTCGCCAACCTCAAATTATTACAGTGTGAAAGTAAAAGCAGAGTTTTTTCTTAAGTCAATTTTATCACTGAAATAATGGCTGTGTGCACGGAACTTCGGTTGGTTTGTGTTTGTTGAAAATAGCTAACTTCTGACATACGATCACTTCCTGTTAGCGTTAGCATTTAAACACAAGTGTCTCTGGTGAAATATTCCTCTAATATGTAAAGTCTAATTTTTCTGTAACATTCACCACAACTGTCTGATCTAAAGAGGATTTATTTGTTTTAAACTGATGTAGTGAAAACCTCATAGAAATGAATTGAACAGGAAATGCTTGTATGTCAGGATGTACTATTTTGAACGAAAACAAACAACTGCACAGAGCCTATTAGTTTAAAGCAATGAGTTATAATAATGATAGAGAGAGCGTGGGGCCTGTTGCCGTGGCGGCTGCGGCGGCCATCTTGCGAGGGGAGAGGCAGCAGAATTCTAATTGAAAACAATGTAAAAACAAGTTCAGATAATTCATAGATGAAGGGGGGTAATTGAACATATAATTATATATTTATAGTCAAATAATACAGAGGACTGGATTCTGTCTGTGTCTGGTCACTTTTCCTCTGAATTGAGAATATAAATATGGGCTGGATTTGATGCAGAATTTAATTATTTTGTGTGTCATTACATTATATGAGCACAAACATTTATCATTATTGTGTTGGCTTTAATGCTGTTACTATAAAAGATTTTAACTAAAAAAAAAAAAAAGTAATTTTTTTTCTTAATTTTTTCACATTAGTTTGGTTGAACAGAAGCACAAATAAATGTACAAATACGTAAAAGTTCAATAATCAAAGTATTTAAGTAAAAAAGTCACTTCAAAGTTCAGCTTACCATTAGTTTGTATGAGAACTTCAGTTAAGTCTTCCCACACAAGACGGCTGCTGGAACTTTTGTTGCTATTGACCCTATTTTGTCCCGCCTACTTTTCTAGGACATGCATTCCTGTTTAGCTACATTTAGCCTGTAGATTTCAGTCAATGGGTTTATTTTAACTGTCATTATATTTAATTAAAATTGCCCCACAAGACAGACAAACATGTTAGTTACCTTAACAGAGCTAAACAGGAAGTGCATTTCCAAGCCAAGTGGGCGGGACAAAATAGGGTCAGGCTACGCTCTGTCTAGTCATTATTATAACTCATTGGTTTAAAGTGTGTGAACGTAAAAAGCACCTAGTGATGTCACGAGGTGGAACAAAGCATTGAGGTCTGAAGAGAAACAAAATTAGGAAGTCCAAAATATTGATCTTGAAACAATCAGATATAAAATATGTTGAAACTTGAACATATTTTGCCATTTTTTCTGAGCATTTTAGATGTATTTTTTACTGAAATTGGCTAATTATTTTTAATGTAGCTGCTATATTTGAATCGAATCCCCGACACCAAACGATTCACACCCTCGATGACAGTGAAGTGCATTCAATGGGACTCTCCACTCAGAAAAGTATTGGCTGAGGGATCAGGCTTCTACCAAAACTCTGCTGGACTAGAGAAAAGAGAGTGGTAAGCTATTCATGCAGTGGATGAGTGGGGTCTTGTTCTTTCTTTATTCAATAACCTGTGACTTTACAGAGGCTTTGATTTGATTTAGTAATAGGATTAATTAAGTTCATTTTGCGTGGAAAATTATTTTTGTATTAATGTTGTTTTGTATTGTAGTTTTGATGCATCTTTTCCTGCCTTGTAAAGCACTTTGATTTGCTTTGAGTGTGAACTGTGCAATAAATTTGCCTTGCCTTGCTTAACACCTCCAAAGGCAGGATGAAAAATAGCCATTTGGGTAAACTCTGGTATATTTACAGAAGTGTTTATTATTGTACATTGACCCTGGTGTGAAAGACATTGCATATTTTCCAACCAGTTCCTTTCAATTTTTACCAGTAACATTACGGCAGTAGTTAAGGTGAGCTAAAACAACAAGGCAAAGGAAAATGTGGAGGGTAAGTGTGACGAGGACATTAAACTTTACGACCTGGACTATTTTCTTTAATAAAATAGTTCTTATACGTGGCATAATGTAAGTAAAGTCACATTTCTCCAGCTGAGCCAAAGTAAATCTATTGTTTAAACATGTGAAGCCACAGAGTCGTATAAATGCATGTGGACATTGTGTTTGTGGATCATAAAAGTATCAGGCTGTGACTGTTTTTAAGAGCTTGGTGCGAGGGGCGGGGCTGACCTTTGACCTCGGGGCCGTGGCGTACAGCGAGGATCGGTCCGTATCCGTGGAGACATTATCAGCCGAAGAATCACCGCCAGGTTTTTCCACACTGAAGAAAAGAGAGAGAGAAGAATGATTATAGGAAAAGAAAATCTCAATACATTTTTGATGTTAAACAATGCATCAGGATTGTGATTGAGGTAAAGTGTTGCACAAAACATGGACAGACATTCAAATAAAACACATGTATCAAACACAAGTTCTGGGGGCACGATGCAGCCCTCCAAGTTTTATCAAGTCAACTTTAATTCTATATTAGTGACAGGATTAATCTGGGGGTGTTAACCCAATGAAATGTTTTATCTGAAACTTAAAGAGTAGTTTTTCAGACTAATGCAGATGTATTGACCCTTTGCACGTGAGGTCAGGCTCTTCGAGGGAACGTCCACTTCTCCATGATGGAAGCAAAAGCGCTGTCTGTGTGCATTATAACAATGGAAATTTTGCAGAAACATGCCTGTTTCTAACTTACTTTTATTGATTTCAATTGTAAAATGGCTGTATCTCGTAGAACACGCTGCACTAACAGGCAGGAGGTTGTGAGCCTAAGCCTGGAGCTTTTCCATTCACATTTTGATGAAAATAGAAGAGGCCAGTGGGAGCAGCAATAATCAAAAGAACTGGAATCCCTCCAAGTTGTTAAAGATTTGAAGTGAAGACTTTAAACAAGGTAAGTTATTGCTAATGAGAATTTTTAGGACAATTGGAAAAAAAAAAAGAAAAAAAAAAGAATATCTGAAACAGCATCATGTGTGGCTAACACCAGCCTCACATGATCTACAGCAAGTTACTGAAACCAAACTTTAATGCTTTTAAATCTGCTCCAGTTTAAGACAAAACCTTGTTTACCACAGAATGGTACAAATCATGAGTAAAGTCAGGCAAACTTGTACATTTTATTAAATCTGCAAACATAGCAGGAGGAAGAGGATATGGATCAGCTGCATTTATTACCCTTTCAAAATAAAAAGACGTCCTACTTCCACAGACAAATGTACTGAACGTGCACTAGAAGCATCTATTGCTTTCTTTATGGAAAAATAAGAAAATATCTGAGAATTTGTCAGTTTTGTGCTCCTGTAATACTGCGTACGCACACTTCTGCCCTCCGTCATGGCGCACCCACGTGACATAGGTGCAAATGGTCAATATTCATCAATTGTCACTTACATTATTACTTCAAAATCAAACACAGAGACTATTATTTGTGAAGATTAGTAGGCCTAAGTCTCAGTTTTGTTTCAGCCGGCCCTTTGTTAAAACCACGATGCCAATCTGGCCCTGGTCTTAAAAGATTACACATACGTTTGTTGTCCTTTTTTGACATTTCTGAAGGGAACAAATTACACTATGCATAATCCACTGTCTTGAACTTTTAATCTTTTTAATCATACAGACAAGACTGTGTCATATTTTGGAGGCGTGGCTTTTTGTGAGGAAAATGCCTCAGCTGTGATATTGGAAAAGCATGTTTTAGTTTTTTTTAAGACATTTTTAGTGAGTTAAGAGCATTTTAAGCACAACCATTTAAAGTCAAGCCACAGCAAGTCTTAACGGAGGTTGTTGATCTGGCATTATCTCATAAAAGTGAACGGATGTTTTGTAAATGTGAAAATATGGCTGGCAGCACTAGCATCACCATTCGATACATTTACAAATACATTCTGACTGAAGTATAATGTACGAGACAAACGCCTAATAAAATATGTTCATTAAGCATTTGTTTTGTTGAAGTTAATCTGTTTTTGTTGTCATAGCGACTGTACAGAGCTTAACTAGCTTAGGAACTAGGGCATTTTAACTTTAATCACACAATTTAAAAAAGAACTGATTCAAAAACACGTGTTAGAGATGCAGATGAAGGTTCAGACAGTGGCTCAGAAGGGAGAGATTAGAAAATGCATAAATCTATGAACTTGTGACCTTTGAACTCATTAGAAACACAATTCTGAACTGAACTTTGCTCCACCAAACCTGAGCAAACACAGACTTTTTCTGCTCAAAAGTAGAAGTCTGCAGATTCAAACAAACACGACGACACAAAAGACTAGTTCATTTATTATTCAATCAATGTCAGAACTATTTCACAATGATTAACAATGGAAAGCCTGTTGTTGATTATAATATGTCATCACAATAACATTTCCACATATATTACATATTTTATTATTTATAAAATATAGATTATTTTTGGTCACTGGGATTTACAAACTATCAAAGACAGAAGAAAACCAGAACATTTTGGAGGGTTGGCGAAGCTGCATGTTGAAGAAAAAAGTGGATTTCTGCAGCTAAATGGACTAGAATTGAGTCAAGACTTCAAGAAATTGATCCAGTGATGATAGCACTGAGTTCAACAGCAGCGGCCGGGATTATCAAAACATCGGAGTTCCATAACATATGGATTATTTACAAACTATCAAAGACGCAAGAAAACTAGGCCATTTCCACGACTGACTGACGCCATTTGACGAAAAAAGGGGATCTGCAGCTAATGAGTCAAGAGTTACATTAATTAAACTATACAGATGTATTGATTTGTATTTTATACTGGTTAATACTAACCTGGCCATCCAGATAGTTTATCTCGCGATATTTGTGAATTCACAAACAAAAGATAAACCATCTGGCCTTCCTGCCGCCCGATTGGTTTGGGAGTCTGAACCAGCGGTGTTTCGGAGGTGTTATGACGGCTGTTAACGCTCCAGTGCCGCCGCCGAGTCTCATTAAAGCTAAACAAAGATGGCGGCTCTCGTGGATGTACGTGTTTCTGCTACTTTTGATGCGGGTTTAGCAGAAATACGGAGTCATTTCTTTTTCAAAGAAGAGCGGTATGTGTGACACGTACTTGTAAGGTAGGCCCACACCCAATCAGCTGAAAGTATTTGACTAAACGCCCCGCCTTTTCTCGAACGCTTTCAGCGAGTCAAGTCCCAGATGGATAAAGTAAGAAGGACCCTAACCCTAACCCAACCCTAACCCTCAGGAGTTCAACACAGATCCATCTGGAGTGAGCCAGGTTAGGTTAATACCTTAAAAGAGACCTATTGTGTAAAATCTATTTTTATACGTTTTTAATCTTGTTATATTGGCATCCCTTCATCATTAGTTTACTCAGTTATATTTGAATTGATTCATGCATGTTTGAGTAATCTTGTGTTGTTTTCTGGCTGGAGCTCAAGTGCTCAAATAATCCCCGTTCTCACCTACCACCTATCCCCTCCCACTTGTCTGTATTTACTTGTTAAAATTAAAAAGAATAATACTTAAAGTGACGCATATATAGTTCAAAACTGTCCTATAGCCACTTTCAACAATGAAAAATAGCCATTTAAAATCTGTTGCTCTTTACAGTGAAGTTTTAAAATGAAGAGGCGGGGCTTAACAGTTCTGCAGTTTTGAACAGGAAGTCAATAGAGCGTTTCTATTTTTAAGCTGTTTTAGATCCTCTGTTTTAAAATGAACACAAAGTATATTGCTGATCTGCAAATGTTCTAGTTTCTTACTAAATAGTTGGAAAAATTGAATAATATTTACCTAAGGACGTCTGTAAACTTTAAATTACCTCACAATGTCTGAGATAAACGATGGCAAAACGATGCTTTAATTTACTTGTTTTTACAGACTTTATTCCAGAAATGGCCGACAGCTACACATTGATTAATGACCTTAGCCTTTTCATTCATGATGGCAGCATTTCTCCGGTTTTCGGTTTGTTTTATGATGAATGACCTGAGCTGTGGAGCCTAAAATGTGGTTCCTCGTCACGACAACAAGGCGGACAAGTTTTTAGAATTTTCACTTAAGGTAATTTATTGTTAAAAAATGGGTAAATACTCTTTCAAAGTGTCACTGTGTCTAGCTTTAAAAATGATTGATTTGCTCTCTAAAATGGTAAATTATGTAACCACCTGTCTTTAAATCTGACTTTTTCACAAGACACACCTCGCAAACATGACAAGGCACACTAGTGTTCCCCAGCTCTGAAAATGAATGATCCAGAAGAGATGATGTGCAAGAATAAAATGCACTGCTGACTTTGAAACTTTGATGACACGGTTGTAAATGAGCTTTATAATCCACATGAGCTCAGAGACGACGGTGAATCAGACTCCGTGAATGGGACTGAACCGGCTCAGCAGAGACTTTACTTTGTGCTAAAGGTTGTAAACTTTAAATTAAACTCACTTAGACGGGTTTCAAAAGGACACAGAGACAGTTCAGGGAAGAATACACACGACTGTATTGTATTTATAAAGTTAAGAATCGTTACTTTCAGCTTTGGGGTTGATACTTTCTTAAAACTCCTGACTAAATGGTCTAAATTTCAATATGCAGGTGACATGACAGCATTCTAAATGTTCATGCTGAGTAAGAGTTAATGGAGAGAAAGGACATTTTCTCTTGTAAGAGTTCAATAAACAGCTAAAACAGGAAAAATAAACTACAGTTTGGTAAATTCAACCCACAACAAGTCTACTGAGCACTGGGTTTGTAACTGACATGTAAAAAGAGAAAACCAAGTCAACAGTTGTAGCAAAGCAGATAAACAACAAGACTTAGCTTTCAATTTATCAGACATGAAATCACACAGAAGAAACTAATAGTTAACGTGTGATTTCAATGTCTGATATGTGAAGCTAAAGTCTGTTGTTATCTGCTTTGCTACAACTGTTGTTTAACATGTTGTTGCAATTGATGAACAGCTCTGAGGACTAGCTTGTTTCTTCTATTCAGAAAACTTGTTAGTGAGATGTCCAAGTGAAGAAAAGATTATCATTAAAGATCTCTTGTCTATAATGAGGTCTTGTTGTTTTATCTATTGTGCACAGGAAAGTTCTCCAGCTTCTCCAGTTAATTTGCTGTGCATTTGATGTTTGCTGCAGCTCCTACCAACTATATTTCATAGCACAAAAATAAAATTAACTATGCATAACTAGACACACAGTACAACTAGTATAAAAAGCATAGCGACTATAGCGAGAGTACTAGACAAGTCCTTTCACATTTCTAATAATCCGAGTTCTTATTGTTCTCGTTACATCTAACCCTCCTTCTGAGAGTAAACACAAAGCGACAACAGTTTATCAAGTGTCAACACCTGTAAATAACAAAACACAATAGAGTCTTTGTGAAGCTGTTTGACTTTAGCGGCAGATGGGAGGAGAAACAGGAAGTACACAAACACACGGCGCCGGGACGTCCCATAACTCACTGAAGTCACAAACCACAGGCACATGGAGTCGAACAGTCACTTTAGATTAAAAAACAGACACACTAATGAAGTCTGACAAACAGCTGGGTGAACAGTAGCAGAGTGGTTAGCTCTGACTTCCCAATAAGGAGAGATTGTGAGTTCGACTCCCAGATTGAGCCAAATCAACATCTTACAATCTCTAGAAGTAGAGTTTGCAGTTCTATATGTGCTACCAACATAATTTTTAGGAATTACTACATATTCATAAAAGACCTCACAGTTGGACATCATCCTGCATCCATGTGATACATTTGTGGAAAGTCCTTTGACGCTTTTCTTACTAGAAATTAAAAAAAAAAACACACAAAAAAAAACACACTAGAACAGTAATTCTATTAATATTAGTTCACAGGGCTGAGTGAGAAAATTGAAACTGTCCATTTCCCTGGTATGAACTCTGCTCTAGTTCCTGTTAGGTCATATAAAACTCATTTATATTTATGGTGCATTCCAGGGAGCTGGGATATTTCCCATCTGTCATTTGAAAAAACACTGTGGAACGCCCATCTGATTGGTAAACACCACTTGTATGTGAAGTGGGAATTTCACGACCAGTTCTCAATTTAAAAAGATCAACACTCATTACAAAAAGTGAATCTGAAGGGCTAATTACCACAAAAACAATGTAAACAAAGGCTGCAGGTTACTTAATGTTTTACAAACATTACATACGGTAGGAGTTAGCCATAATGTTTACACACGAGTCCATTCAGTGGGAACACTTTGAACTAAGAACTGTAACGTTCAACTGGGACATGTGACCTCCCAGTTGCCTAGAATTTAGTCATTAATTTCTTGATTACCTTAAATCAAGAAAATTGCAAAAACCTGTCATATGTACTTTAAACCAGGTGAATATTTGCTTTTGCCGTGATACAAAAGGTTAATGAGCTTAGTCACTAGTAGAAATCATCAGATTGAAAATGTGTGAAATTACCTTTTAGTTATTTCATACATTTCTATACAATGGGCCTCATTCATAAGTGTTCCTACAAATTGTGCGTAACTTCCACTTTAAGAAGCTGCTGAGAAAACCTTTATAACATATTCACCAAACTCCAGCTACGAATATTTATTTACATAAAAATAATGCATTAAGGAAGCTACATCCTTCCTTATATGGCAAATATGGTCGGGCCGCAGCGCTTCTCCCACAGGATTTCTCCCGGATAGAAGAGGAAATGAGGAGGATGTACAACAACGCGTCTCATGACTTTCGCTGATTAAAAACTAAAAATGTCCAAACACCCATAATCACACTCAGAGGAATCATTTGAGTCAAAGACATATTGAAATAACGCTGGGATTTTGCCGTCTGTATCGCGTTTCGCATCGCGGTACAACAACCGTGTGGGGGTGCAGGAAAGGGGAGCGGCTGTAGCGGAGTTGCACAGTGCGCTCTGGTCCTGGGGCGGGGTGGGGGAGGTGACACAGCATCCTTAGGGTTTAGAACACATCTGTTCTTATGACCAGGGATCCAGCTTTTCCAGTTCCAATTCTGATTTCAAGTCTGTGGCTTTAAGTATATGCCAATACCTGATATCGATCGATAGTAGTGTAGATACGGAAATTGCTCTTTTCTCCTCAAAACTATCAACTTGTTGGAAAATGGGTCATCTATGGAGCCAATACTCTATACAACAAAATTCCAACTACACTGTTATTCAATCCCAGTTTGCACCCTATTAGATGCAAACAGGACACTGTTTTTTATTTGACAATAACTGTGCTAAATATCTTTGTTTGGGTCTAAAAAGGAAAGAATCATGTGGCCAGGTACAGCTCAGATCTGTGGAGAGCTTCACTTGACACACTGACCTCAGTTGCCATGACTTCCTCTTGTTTTGTGTCGTGTTTTGTTCACATTCTGATCTGAAAACATCATGCTTAAGACAAGCTCAGAGTGACATGTTGACACAATAAGAGATTTAGAGATACAGACACAGATAGAGACACTTTCACCTGTCGGGAAACTCTGTTAAAGACACAGTGGAGGTAATTACGCTTTACGAGTCGCTTAGATCCAGTAAAACAGGTGCTTCTCTCTGAGGAAGGAATTCACAAGGAACTAAACATTTTATTGTCTAATGCATTTTTATCAAGTAGGGGTTGACAATAGGGCAAAAATTATACTAATATATACAGTATAAAGAAGAACTAATATTGACCAATGTGAAGTAGGTGGGGACAATTTGTTTTATACAGCTCTTCCTACAGGTTCTTTAAACATAATAACTGTATTTAGTTCTGTAGATCAAACTACTGTAAGATAGACTTAAGTTACTTTTGTACATAAGTAAAATACTATAAGAAAAAGTCTACAATTAACTCAACACTTTTTGTTCATTTTTTTTTGTATATTGAAGGAAAAAGTTGTGAAAAAAATCATTAGGGCGGCAACTAACGATTCTATTGGTAAGGAATTATTCTGATTTCTTTGATTAGTCTAAACACAACACCATTGCTCATGTGTCTTAGATCTGAAATCTAACTTTTAAAAATGTAATGATTTATTGATAGGTGCCACAGAAACAAGGCTTCTCTTGTCTGTGATATGTGAGAGAATGTGTATTGTCTGAGTGAGTAGTCACTACAGGCGTTTTCCCACATGAAAGTACCAAGAACTAGTTCCAACATTCCTCCAGCCCCAGTTTAGTCAGAAAAACTACCCTGTCCCCATGTCTGTGGGCTGTAACTGGCTTTAGAGTTTAGCATCTGCAGAATCTAGCACCATAAAAACAAGACAACACAAAAGTCAACATTAAAAATTTGCTTGTGTCACCAAAAGGTTCGGACTGAAACTACCTGCCCCAAAGCAGGAGTTATAAAGTTCCTAAAGTGTGGCCCCTATCCATAGTTCCTGCTGTGTGGGAACTGGAACCAAAAAAAACAAAACTAGGAACTAGGAACTGAAAAAGTATGTACAGTGAGAAAAGGCCTTATGTTTAGCGACAATCTGGTGCAGATCCTCTTCGTTTATGGGCATTATGTCTCTGTATATATTCACTAAACTAGTTCAGAGTTTAAAGCACATTTCCAACGAGGATTTTAAGTATCAACACTTCCAATATTTAGCTCCTTTTGCCAAGTTCGTAGCAGCCAATTAGTCCACAATTATGGCAGTCAAGATATCACATATGTGGCCAGTTTTTCAAGATTTGATTCTGGTTTGGAGTGAGACTGACCATTTGCAAAGCTGCGACTCCCTCCCAGCGTTTTTTATTGTGGTCATCACGTACTACGTACATTATTTTGGCAGTTCCATGAGGTGATAATCATGAGTGAGAGGTCTGGGTCTGTCTGTAAGCTTAGGGTGTGTAGAACATCTTTATGTGTTTAATGTCTTTTATTCCGCGCTATTTGCAGTTAATGACACGACTTGTTAATTATTAAAATCTAGTTCATTTATTTATTTATTTATTAGGATCCCCATTAGCTGTACCCAAGAGTCAGCTAGTCTTCCTGGGGTCCTACAAAACATAATACAGTTTCATATAAAACATTTTACACATCTAGTTCATTTGTTTACCACAATACATTTAACGAATAGGACTAAATGATTTTCCAGGACAACATTTTAATTCCCATGACATTTGGCTGTTTTCTCCTTTTCTATGTGTGTTTTATGACTAGAAAATGGGATACTTATTTTCCATGTTTTCCAGGACGTGTGGGAAACCTGTTGTTTGTCGCAAAACGCCGGTCAATGTTGAATTTTGATTTAATCT
Source organism: Mugilogobius chulae (assembly GCA_038363315.1). Lineage (NCBI taxonomy): Eukaryota > Metazoa > Chordata > Actinopteri > Gobiiformes > Gobiidae > Mugilogobius > Mugilogobius chulae. The sequence continues at coordinate 35,570,068 of CM076408.1, forward strand.
ACCCAAGGCTGCAAATTTTAATTTTTTAATTGACCTTTATTAACCAGGGAAGTCCCACTGAGATTCAGAATCTCTTTTGCAGGGGAGCCCTGGGGGAAGGGTCAGGGGAGGCATTAATGGACATGTTTTTAGATGTAGGAGGAAACCGGAGTACCTGGAGGAAACCTAGCAGACACGGGGAGAACATGCAAACTCCACAAGAAAGGCCCCGGGCGGCCCGGGAGTCGAACCCAGGACCTTCTTGCTATGAGGCCAGAGCGCTAACCGCTGCGCCACCACAAGTAAAATGTCTTGACTTCGGTGTGTAGAATCTTGGTTTTGGCAAAATTTGTTTGTCAAGTAAAATGTTTCTGTCAATGAATCAATATTTTTGAATTTATTATTTTTAAAAGGTTTTAATTTTACCAACAAAAGTCTTGTTCCATTGGCAGAAAATTTACTGAGCAACTGAAATCAACAAACTCAAGACATGTTCATTAAATCACCTTTTATCCAATTCCTAAAACCTCTCTCAGCTAATGACAATCTTTGGAATCTGTGCATAGAACTAAATAAATATTCAATTACTAAATCTGCCAACATGGAATAATAGAGTTGCTGCAATTAACGATTAACTTGTTGCTGCTCCAGTTATCATTATCAATATTAATTTTATTTAAATAACTATGCAATAATGAGGGAATAAAATAATATAAATAAAAAAGGTTTGAGAATATGACTACACTTTTATCTGACAATAAAAATGAAAGTTCACAAAAAAAAATGAGTTCACTGTTGTTAAAAGTAACACTTGAGATTTGAATATTTAAAAACACTTTGCTGCACAAAGCTGTGACTGTGTAAATGCAAATGGTCCGTGGCCTGACAGACATTTTCATATCATTCAAAACACTTAAGAGCTGTGGAAGTTCAGTCAATGCAACAAGTTTAACAGAGTCAGACAGTGATGGAGAAAAGATCAGGCTATGAAACTGTGAATATGGCGACAGCTGCACCTGCAATGAAGGGCTTTAAATCTACCAACCTTGACATAAAATGTGCTCTCATCTTCATCTTTTTTCAGGTTTTACAGAGCATTTACAACATTCACAATATAACTGCATAAAAACATGAAATCATTAGCGTAAGCAGAGTGTTTGTAAATGGTTGTGAGTCAATTGAATTAAAGCACATTTTAATCTTTTACTTTTCCTGGTTGAACCAGATAATAAAAATCTCTTATTTAGTTTGAGCAGCTTTCATGGCCACAAAATGGACAATGATTTGCCCAGAGAGGGGCCTCATCTTGTATGTTTTAATGGAGATTCCAGGTAAAACTAAATTCTGGTCAAGCTCGATACTGCAAAATGCAAATGAGGGCTCTGCACCAGGAGCTGTGGCTGTTGGGCTCTGGCATGTTAACCCTGGAGGTTTGGTCTAGACCTCATCTCTTCTCTGGGCCCCAGGCTGGTGTTCTGTGACTGCAGGTGACTCAGCTCCTCTAATGAAGCTTTCTCATCTGGCTCATCTCTACTCAGCCTACTGTGTTCAAAGGAATTGATTCTAATGAAGCTGAAGGTATTTTAGTGAGTGGAGGGAGGCTGTGTGTTGGGGTGGTTTGATTTGATTTGAAAATACACTAATTGTTTTTTTGAGGAGAAGCATCTGGTTTCATGAGTCACATAAAGTCCAAGAGTCTTATTCCATTTTATCAAGTCATTAAAATAGTGACTGAAGTCTGTCTTTCTTTTAGGGTGTTCGTCTTGTCTTCACTAGTATTAGCAGCAAGCTTTTTTGGCTGCAAGCTATCTTCAGAAGCATCACCGGTTTCCATGGTGACGTGTCGTTTGTCGTCCGGCCGCCTGGTGGTCTCTGGCTCAGGTAAATACAACTTTCTAAAGCCAGGAAGACACTGTGCAATTTTGCACTATTTTAACACGTTTGAATTTTTCTCCAAACTCACACTGTGTGATTCAATCGCATACGAGAAAACCTAGAGTTCACGACAGAGGTGCGCACACTGTACAGAGCGACACGTTCAGCCTGCTCACACTGTGTGATAGATCTGAGCTAGAAAAGTGTGTGCGCAGCCGCGCTGGGACATGTTGATGCTGCTTTCACAGGCGCCCTGACCTGTGACACATGTCTCTAAATACCAAGAAATCACTGAAATGATTATTTAGCCTATATATCTTTTTTCTCATGAGTTGGCCTGATGTCTCTGCATTATCATTAGTCGCACTTTTTTTTTCATCAGTCGCTCTCATTCAGAGCGTTTTATTTTCTGATTGTGTCACGTAGCAGGCAGTTTCGTGCAGAAGCAACAGGATGGATCTATTTTTGCGCTACTTCCACTGTTTGTACTAAACAGTGTACAAGCGCACTGCAGGCGTTGTTCAGGATTCTTCCCGTACACCTCTTTTGCTGTCATACACGCCATTTTTACTTGCTTCAGAAGCGCTTGGACCCTGCAACTGACGATGAGAATTTCAAACATGTTTGTTGTTGCTGTGATGCTACGATCAGCGGTCGTGCGTTCGTCGTGAGCAGGTTATCGCAGCTCGTAGTCCCACAGACACTGCACGAATGACTCGTACGTCGGAGCAGAGATTTCACCACAATCTTGAAATTGTCGAGCGACCAAAAATTGTGGCAAAATAGGCTAAAAACTCGCAGTGTCTGCCCGGCTTAAAACGTCTTAATAGAAGAAATAAGTTACAGCTGACTCAAGTCTGGCTCAAGTCCAAGTCACGGCTTACAAGTCCACACCTCTGCAAATCATGCAGAAACAGTGTCAATACGTCTGTCTGTCTTTCTATGATGACTGCAGATGGAATGGAGCTGTAAAGTTAGAATCTGGTACTAGCATTTCTATCACTGTGCTTAATGTAATTGTACATTGTAAACCTGAACTCTTACTAACAACATGAGTAAACGTCTTCACCTGCATCACTCTTACCCTTTGATGATTTGTAATTCTGGCGACATAATGCTTCAATTTGTCCTTTTCTGCTCTAATAATTGAGAATGAACTTTTGGCATATCACCTACTCCCTTTTCTATTCACACACTTATTCTACAATGAATAAAAAGTGAAACATTATCTGCACAAGCAAACACCCCGCAGAGACAGGAAATGGGACATACCAGTGTCACGATGAAGATTTAGTTACACTTAAGTCTTCAATTATCTCCAAAATAATCAACTCTAACACATCCTTATCTGCAAAATACAAAATGACTCAAAGTACTTAAAATCTACTTTCATCAAAGCAGCAAAACAAAGGAGAAACTATGAGGAAAACACGGCATTGTTGCAGTTTATGTAAGCCAACACCTCGCTGACAAAGCTAACAAAGCTAACAGGTTTCAGTGACTCATAGAAATGAATGAAGCTGGATGTTTGAAAGCTAACATCACTGTGTCGAAGCTGTATCGCTGCTCGTTGGTTTTGATTTATAGCTGAAGAACAATGGGCAGAAAAATGCAGATTGTCCAGTCGGAGCCTATTTATAATCAGGACAGTGGAGAAGTCAGCTGTTTGAGAAGGGTGTGGGCAGACGAAACGGTAACTTTAGATGCAAACAGGATGTCAACAAAAAGGTGTGATTGTTTCAACTTTGAACTCAAAAGGAAAATACGATTCAGTCAATTTGCAGTTTGATAAAAGGTTTTTGCACAGAATCACTAGATCATTTAAACTTTTCGTAGACAATAACTGTGATAAAGATACAGTGGCAAAACCTGAGCCAGAGTTCAGTCAAAGTAATAGCACTTAAAATATAAGAATACTGTTAAAGACATGTACAGATTATTATTTATCAACACAGGGGCCAGACAGCAGAAAAAGTCGCAGCCGATTGACACAAGCTGTAGCAGCAACACTAACCAGTGCTGTTGAAAGAAGTTTATCAATACACAAGCGTTATGCTGCTAAAACATTTGTGAATGAAATTTGTCTTCACGACTTATACATGTTACATTCAGGTCAGTAAAAAACACAAAGAAAAACACTCAAGCTTCAAGAGCCAGAGATCAGTCAGACCGGTTCAGACTGATCCAAACAGCTGCTCTAGTCCTGTTTTGTTGTGTTAATTAAAGAAGATTCCCCAGCTAACCAGATGGACAGTGTCTCTTTCTGCAGATGACATTGACCGATAATCCCTGTATAGCCAGAAAAATCACAATTAGGTGTTTAGATTTTGACTGTGCAGCCAGGAAGCACAGAATGGTTTAGTAAAGTCTTGTTCTCCGTTTTACTAAAAAGTGCAAAGTCAAAATATCACCCATTCACAACATTAAATATATAGTTGCACAATATAGATTACCCATCATAACATTACATAATGAGCAGTTGCTCATGACATGTTTAATTAAACTGCAAATTGAACAACTGGCAGATCACAAAGGCTGTAATTATATGAACACAATGAGCAAAAGGTTCAGTCTTTCTTTTGGATTAGTCAGTGAAACAGATCATAACATACAGTAGGTCAGTGAAAGGTGCCCAATTTTTGCCACCTTAATTTGCAAACAAATCTTTAATTTTTAGCTTTCTATGAATATAATTGTTAGTTGCAGCCCTGCATGAGTAATGTATAGCTTCATTCTGGTTATGTTCAAGTCCAATAACACTGGTCCTAATCTGTCTGCAACAAAACAAAAGATTTTCCGAGTCACCTCAAACAAATAAATACACAAATACCAAAAGCTTTAGCAGCAGACTAAAATCCTGGTCTGATAAAATGGCACAAACGGATTAAAACAAGTGTAAAGTATCAACAGAACCAGACAGGACAGCTGTTAAAGAGCAAAAAGTCAAAATAAAGACGTGACGACCTTCACACGATGGGACACTATGGTCTGTACAATGAACTGTTAGTGCTGGAGGAAGATTGTGATCTGCATCACAATTAGGCCTGTCACGATAAATTATTTTACCAGACGATATATATCCTCTGAAAATATCGCGATAAACGATATTATTGTTGACAGCAATTTATACAGCTGAAATAAAGAATTAAATTATTCAATATCCTCTTAGATCTAAAAAAATTGGTATAAAAGTAATGTAACATTGTTAGAGTTTTGTTTTTTCTGTCTTGCATCAATTAAACACCAAAACCTTTATTTTTATTTTTTTTTCTACAGAAATGGTAATAGTAAACTAGACATGCTGTGAGGTATATTCATTTATACTAGTTGATTGATGTATTTGGTGGCCACAGAAACTAAAAACATATTAATTTCACATCTGCAGACCCAAGACTATGGGCCCTTTTGGCTCTGAGCCTTCGCAGTTCGATAAGTGCGCGCATCGATTCCAGCCTCTGAAAGTAAAACCATGCCGTGGATGAAGGTTTCGGAGAAGCAGGTGCCTTTGTTTTAAGTCACGGAGGTCGCCGATCACGTCTCTATAAAAGCTTGAGTCCCAAATAAACTGAAAGCTGTGTCAGTGCACGAGAACCGTGAGCGCGCACAAAGTGAAACAAACGCGAGTCAATACATGAACGAGCTGTTGACACTGTGTTGACCCATGTTTTCTCTTCTATGCGCTGTGGCGCTTGGAAAGTTTTACTTTTGGACTGACGGAGCGACAAAACAGTGGAGGAGGAGCAGCTCAGGAGGAAGATGAGCGTACACAGAAGCACAGAGGTAACACACAAACACCTGCACTGGCCTCTTCTGTCCTCAGTGTGGTCTTCTCGTGAACATTTTTTTTTTCCTCTATTGAATTTGAACAGTGTTGACTTCTTCTGTGTGCGCTGCTGTGTTTCTACCTACCTTTTCTACTAAAGCCAAAAGCGTGGTGTTAAAGGTGATTAGTTGCTTGGATTCTGCGCGATGTTTTACTGCAGCTGAATTGCTTTTGCGTCGTGAATGCACAAGCACATTTATCAAGTCTCAAAAAGCTTTTGATAGTTTTTATATATTGCACGATAACTCGATATAGTAATTATCGTGACAGGCCTACATAATGTCTATACATTTTTACACTTTTTAATCTGTTACGCTCATGTCATCAAGCCTTTTAAAAAGAATGAGTTGTTTGAAATCTGCTGCTTCTTACAGTTACATTTTAAGATTTACACATAAGATGATGAAGCAGATTTGAGTTGTGTCTGAGGGATTTGGCGGAGCTCAGGGCGTTTAAAGGTGAAAGACAAACACCAGCGCTAGGGCCTCTTCAGAGCTTTGTTCAAAAATATTTACATAGTTCTGGTATCTCCGGCTCAGACAGTGACAGCGCGTGTTTGTGTGTGTGTTTGTGTGTGCGCGCGTAGGTGGAGCTCTGCGTGCCACTGTAATGCTCTCATATCACTCACCTGAGTCTGACAGATACACCAGAGAGACAAAGATAAGTGGTGACAGGGAGCATGGTCTGGGCAATTAGTTAAATAGTAATTGAGATAAGGATTTGGTCTTTCCCTAATCTGCATGATCAGTTCAGAACTCTGTGTAAAAGTCTACACTAAAAGCATTCATTTAAGCAGTTATTTTAATGTGATCATTCACAGCACAAAGCATAATTGAACACCCTGAACAGTTTTCTACCACTCTTAAGCCATTAGCCAGAGTTTATTTCATGTCAATTCGACACACAATCTTCTAGGGGACGGTTAAGAGAGTGTTGTCCAACAGCCTTATGTCTTGGTTTGGAGGCTGAAGTGTTCAAGAGAGGAAGCAGCTCAACAGGATTGTTAAAACAGCAGGTAAAATCATTGGCACACCTCTTCTCCCAATAGAACAGCGTTGTATTCGCAGAGCTGAAGTAATTCTTAGAGATGTGCATCACCCAAATCATCACATGCTCAGCACTTTTTTTTCACAAGCTGAGCGACTTTTAAGTAATGGCTCCAGCATATGACCTCGCAGAACTCTGAGCTGGTGTGCCTTGTATGGCTGTGATGCAAAGTGAATGTGCTGAGTGAGTGTCTGCTAGATAATATGTATATTAAGGGTTTTATTCAGTATTATTTGTCATTAGGGCTGCAGCAAACTATTATACTGGTAATCGATTAGTTGGCGATTATTCTTTAAATTAATTGATTATTTGATTATAATACAAAAGACCCTGAATTACAAGATAATTGAACATTTAGAGCCGAGATAACGTCACTTAGGAATGCTCTAGGTACAGATTTAAGACAAACTAGTGTTTACGTCAAAAAACTCACATTACACAATTTTCATCGCTCATCATCATCATTGTTGTTCAGTCTGGCCGTTTTAACTTTTGAAACCTATAAAAAGTAGGATTGTATCAAAAATCGCATAATAATCAATACTATGGCTAGTCTCAAATCTAGATTCTACAGACTCTCAATACTATTTATAAAAATTACTTTAAGAGAGCACAGTTTTAAGATAATTAATTCTATATAACAACTACTGGGTGGGTTTCCTCCAAGCACTACAGTTTCCCTCACCAACCAAAACACCATGTCAGGGTAAAATCCTCCAGCTACGGTACCCTGTCCAAGCCTAGCAAGAACACGCTCACTGCTCCTGAGAAGATGCTCCAGAGGCTTTGAAGAATGGGTCTAATACTAAGGACAATGTTCCTAAGGGGACATAAACTGTATCTGAACCATTTTCATTAAGTTACAATCACAATATCTGATGTAATATAACGTTTGAAGATTTAATTGCACAAATTACTGCTGCCACCACCTCAATGTAAGATATTTCTCTTCAATTTTGCTTAATTCTTTTAGAAGCCCATAAAACATGAAGCTATTTCTCTTATAACAAAAGTTTCAGGCTTTAGTATTTCTGTTCACAAGTCCAGCATGAAAAAGCAGCTTATCGGCTGTGTTCAGAGCACACAGGACAGAGAACAGTGGCAGAGGGAGAGAAGGAAAAGAGGATGGGCCTCAAACATTTTGAAACTTAATGAGATTTATACCACATAATGAAAAAACACACCTACATCTAACATCTAAAACAAAACCATCTCATCTCCTTTTGCTCATTTCAGATCCAGAGTGTACTAAGAATAATGTGATAGTAACAAGCTGTCTGTTGAGTTTGGATCTCTTTCTGTTTACAATCACGCTTCGATTCACAGCTGTTAAACACACAGTATGTAATAATTATATTCAAACAGAACAGAACACACAGGCTGCAGTTCCCACCTGTTAATGAGGTCATTCTCTATAAATACCAACACATAACGTTTAGCTCAGACTCAATTTAGAACAATAATATCTATCAAACGCACCGAACTCGAGTATGAAGAGGTCAAAGAGAGAAAACATGGCACAAAATCGTTTCATAATGTCAACAACTTAACACACAATGAGAAAAGAACTAAGACTTTTGCTCAAGTAAGAGTTCTACAGTAGATATGATCAATGTTTTGCCTCATAAAGAAGACTGCCGTGCAAACAAACGTTTATCTGACACATGTATTAACACAAGAGCTTTATAATGTACATAAACTGTGTCTGGTGTTTTTTCTGGTGCCGACGTTTGCTCAGATCAAAGGTAAACTTTAAGCCGAAAAATATACTTTAAAATAAGCATTGTTTGTTTTTACTTTGATGTTTTTGTTGGACTGAAAACATAACACTGTGTCTTTTGTGTCCTAGAGCAGACTCGTTTGTCCTGAGTAACCCTGAACTGGGTCTTATTTCTAAGTTTAAGGTAATTAAATAGTGTCCTAGTATCCATTTTTCCCATTTCCATCTTTTCTTTACTTGTTTTAAAGAACGTTACGCAGCAAATCTCTCCAAATCCACTAAAATGATTAATAATTGACCAAAGGTAACATTTTTAATTCCACTTAATACTGCATTTCACCTAGGGCTGAGCTATTCATAGAAAGGCAGATTCAGTCATGTGGAATCGTCAATTATTTGGTTTGGGGTTTAGAATCAAAAGATTTTGTCAGTAAAAACGCGGAGTAGAAGTCAAACTTTGAGGAAGGAAGGATGATTGGACGGACAATGTCATAACCTACCATTTGTCTGTAAAAGTAAGAAGCAACAAGTAACATTAAAACACATATTAGTAGCTTGTTTTTTGCACATGCATCTTGTGACAAAACTTTCAGTAAGAAGCTTTGTCACATGATGCATGCAAAATTTATTTTAACAAAAGTTTGAGTAATTTTAAGTAAAATGTATATGTTTGTTTTTAAAGCTCTTAATGGGCTTCAAATCAAATCAAATCAAATCAATTTATTTTTGTATAGCCCAAAATCACAACAACAGTCGTCTCTGAGGACTTCCCAAGATTATTAAAATCAAAATAAAACAATACATATTCAATGAAACATTTGATCAAGCATGTCAAAGCAGATTATTAGTAGATGATTGTCCAGAGCATCCCCTGTCCTTAGACCCTCCTTCTCGACAAGGAAAAACTCAAAAAACCCTAAGGGAAAAAGAGAAACCTGGAGGAGAACCACAGTGAAGAAGGGATCCACTCCCATGGACGGACAGGCTGTAGATGTAACTAAGACTAAAGTTAGAGTTTATGTTTGTGGAGCCAGAGTCCATAAGCAGAGGGAAACGACTCGTCTAGCAGGACCAGGACAGGCCAATCCTGCGCCCTCTTACTTGACCGAGCTTTTCTCAGTTTGAATTTTAAGCAGGTCATTTTGCTGAAGTTCCCAGAGCCAGGCTCAAACACTGGGCTGATGGAGCTTTCTCTGTGGCTGTGAACAAACTGCCTCCTGACATGATCATGATCACAGATCTGGACCTTTTTAAATCCAGACTTAAAACACATTTATTCAGACTGAAGTTTAACACTGTAATGTTGTGACATAAACGGCTGTCTTAGATGTATTGTTTTTATACTTTTGTTTTTGTATTTGGTCACTTGAGTGTTAAAAGTACAAGTACAGGGCTTTATAAATAAAAGTTAATTGATTGAATTCTGGAACAAAATGCTCTCTTTACTACACTTTTTTACAGTTTAAATGAAAAGCTGTAACACAAACAATCCTCAGACACTTGCATTGACACAAGAGCAGCATACAGTATATAGGCCACACGTGCTGTGCTTGTCTTTTCTGGATTAGAAGTTTGTTTTGATATTTAACTCAAACTTTTTGTAACGCTATTATTCCCTCAAGACACGTTTGGTCAAAATGCAATATGTACCATTTGTCTATGAAAGAAGGAAGCAGCAGGCACCTATTTAATGTGTTTTTATGCTGTATCTTGTTCATTGCAATTTTGTCACATGATGCCTGTCATTATACATAGGCTAAATACAACCAATAATATCGTCAATGCTGGACAAAATGCTCTCGTTTTGACACTTTAAAGTCTAAATATGAAGCTGTCACACAAACGCAACTTTCTCTGACACATTGGCACAGAAGCTCTGTGATAATCAGCCGTGTGCCGTGTTGAGTTCATACCTGGGCACCTGCACGCTCTCCTGGACGATCCTCTCCGACGATCCGCTGTTTTTCGACTTAATCTTCAACGTGGGAAACTTAAATTTTTTCTTTTCTTCTTTTTTCTTGTCCACGCCGCTGCCGCTCTCCGCTAAAGCTGCGACAGTCTCGTCCAAGTTGACTTCGCTCTTGGAGAACAGGCTCTTGAGGGACTTCTTGGTGGTGCTTTTTTTGGCCATGGTGTTTGGACCCACCGCGGGAGACGAGGAGTCAAGTGTCCGTGTCGCGGTGGCTCTCCCTCGGCGTGTTTCGTGGACAGAAGCGCGTGGCGTGGAGGAAACAGAAGAAGTGCTGGATGTTGACTGATGCCCAGAGCGCGCGCTGCTTAATGAACCAGGTGCGTGGAAAGTGCAAAGACACGCCCCCTTTTTAAACCCGACTGCACTGAAGTAAAAACACTGACCTAATTAAGTGATCTAGAATAATTACTGCAATGAGGCTTTTGTAATAAGGAATCTGCTACTTTTTTCTTTCGTTTTACAAATGTATATAAAGTTGGACAGTAATAATGAGTAGAAAAGCAGATAAACAACAAGAACAGTTCTGGTTTTCTCACATTTCGCACTGACAGACTTTGAGATCACACACAATAAAAAATGAAAAATTACAGAAAATAATTTACTAAAAGACAATTTACTCACTGACAGTTTAAACAATAATTTAACAAAATAAAAGTGGAATTTGTGGACTTTGGCCTTGTTTACAATATGGTTGCTAGGTAACAGTTGTGGAATTACCAGGGGTGTCAAATCAGTGCATTAATTGCGATTAATTATTTACAGACATATTAATCGAGTTTATTTTTTTAATCGCATTACTCTATTTTGAAATCTAACTTCATTGTTTCCATAAGTGAGTTACAAAGTGGACAGAAGGGTTGTTCAACTTGACAACTTCGTAAGTAAAAAGTAATCTTTATTTGTATTGACCCTATTTTGTCCCGCCTACTTTTCTAGGACATGCACTTCCTGTTTAGCTGTATTTAGCCTGTAGATTTCAGTCGATGGGTTTATTTTAACTGTTATTATATTTAATTAAAATTGCCCCACAAGACAGACAACACGTTAGCTACCTTAACAGAGCTAAACAGGAAGTGCATTTCCAAGCCAAGTGGGCGGGACAAAATAGGGTCAATAGCGCAACTTAGCAACAAAAGACTTCCAAAAGTCTTCAATTTTTGCAATATATTAATATTTCCCATCTGCAACAAAATTTCTCAGCAATTTTTAGGTGAGACTTAAAATAGACTAATTAGATTAATTAAGTACAGATCATAATTAATTAATCTCTTCAATGTTTTAATCGCTTGACAGCACTAGGAATTACCTATAGGCATATTTCCTGGACAAATTACATTTTTGTGGTGAGCACAGTGCTAAGCAGGTTGGGTCTGGGCACTACTCAGGTGCCACAGTGGGACAACTAGACTGAGGACACTAATCAAACTTGATCTATAAATCACTTTTCATACATGCAGTGCAACACAAAGTGGTTACATAGAGTTAATGCAACCAAAAGCAGTAATTTTACATTTTCACTTTGCGTTCCACATTCCACCAGTTAAATTTATGATTAATCTTCTAAAAAATGTGGGTGGTGTGTCTTGCCTGAAGACACACAACGATCTCGTCTTTTCTCTGGGGCTGATGTCCTGTGGCTCTCTCTGCACCTCTCCCAATATAATGGAATGTAGCAAAATGTTTAGAGTGTAGTGGGATGGGGATAGGCGGTGGGGGGAACTTATGTGGGCACATGGGATTGTTTTTAATGCAATATAAAGCACTTTGTGGTACACTAGGTCTTTTCCCACTGTAGGAACTTTTTTCAGTTCCCAGTACTTTTTTGGTTCCTGTCCCCATTTTGGCAGCATTCACACAGGAACTATGGACTGGGGCCACACTTTAGGGACTTTTCTAACTCCTGCTCTGGGCAGGTACTTTTCAGTCAGACCAGGAACCTTTTGGTGACACAAACACATTTACAATGGTAACTTTGTTTTGAAACATTTTCACATTTAGATAAACTTTCTTTATCCTTAAGAAAAATTTTTTAAAGGCAGTAACTCCCAACATGTATTTATTTAATTTGTCAATAGTAGCTTACAATACTATTACTATGAATTACAGTAAATAATTTTGTTTTATTGTTAATTCCAGTGATTTTTTTTTTTTTAAGTTTTGTACATTATAGTTTTATGTGGAATCGAAAAAAGACAATCTTAATGACACCACTTAATGACTTATTTAAATTAATAACACCACTTAATGACTTATTTAAATGTTCCAGACTTTACAGACGCTAGTGTTAAAGGTATTTAGGCCTACTTTGAGGAACTGTTGCTGTGTGAACACAAACATGGGGACAAGGGTAGTTCCTCTGACTAAACAGGGACTGGACAAATGTGGGGACTAGTTCTTGGCACTTTCATGTGGGAAAAAGCCTACTGCTGTATTTACGAAAAGTGCTTTAGAGTGTCTCCTTGTCCCACTGTGACACCTCAGATTCTAGCAGTCTCCCATCCAATTACTGCCCCGATCTAACCCGCTTAGCTTCTTAAAGTCTGAAACCATCAGACTTTGTCAAACTAGCATGAACACAAGTATTCAATTTGTCCACCTAGGTAATTCCACAACTGTTACCTTGCAACCATATTGTAAACAAGGCCAAAGTTTTGATTTGACAAATGACAATTCCTGGTAACACTTATTATTGTTAAAACTATGTCAGTGAGTAAATTCTCTTTTTCATAAAACAGGTGGAGATGTTGTCGCTTTAGAACTCAAATTATTTCCTGTCATTTTTCACTTTTTATTGTGTGTTTGATCTAGTCTATATCAGTGAGAAATGTGAGAGATACAAAACTGTTCTTGTTGTTTATCTGCTTTTATACTGCTATTTACCTAATTTTACATGTCACATACAAACTCAATATTCAGTAGCGTTGTTATAATTGTTATCAAACAGTCCCTGTAGTCTTATAACCTAAATAAAGTCTACTTAATTGTCTCCTGTTGGACACTGTTTAAACTTCAATTTTCTCCTCGTTAAGCTTTGTATTTACCAATTTTTCACTGCAGGTGGCGCCAGTGACTCAAGAATAAAAAGTCACACCTGTAGCTGTCTCTCACAGTAAACACTTTTATAATCGTTTTTGCTGTTGAAGTGTGTGTAGGTGTTTGGAGCTTTGGCTAAATAAATATTTTTAGTGTGACATTGTCAATTGTTATTAATGTGTTTGTGTGTTTTCTACTATTGTGTTGTAGCAGTCCATTCTGAAACTAAATGAGGAGCTTAATCCATCAACATCAAGTCAAACATAAATGTCTAACTGGATCAGACTGATTAATTTGTCTGTTATTGCATGTCTATGTGTCATGTCTGTGTTGTAATGTATTTGTGTCAGAGCTGCTGTTTTACATCCAAGACTAATTTCGGATCTGTAAGGTCAGAGGTGAAGAAGTGTGTTTAGGCAGTCTGTAACAGGTGTAGAAAGTGTCAGGTGTGATGTGATAAGAGTTTTAGCTCAAATGAAATTGAAGGAGTATAAAACTGTGGTTTGGCCTATAGACTGAGGAAAAAACAGGAGGCAGAGCTAGAGGTAGCACAGATGAAGATGCTGAGGTTCTCTTTGGGATTGACCAGGATGGACAGGATCAGGAATGAGATCAACAGAGGGACAGCACATGTTAGAGCATGAGAGCTACTTTTTCAAAAGAAAACTGGCAGCGAGCTACTACTTTTGGCGATGACCAAAAATGTAACTGTAGCTTAACTTAAATGATAAATTAGCCAATATCTAGAAGTGGACCATTAGGCATCTAAAGATAGGTCTACAGGCATATAAAAAAAATGCAATTTGAGTAATAAAGTATAATTTGTCATTCTAAAGTCCTTTGGCAAGCTACTTGGAGGGTGGTGGTGAGCTGCTGGTAGTAACTGTGTTAGAGGTTTTGGAGATAAAGTCAGAGAAGCCAGATTGAGTCTGGACATGTCCAGGGGAGAAATAGTGAATATATTGGCAGAAGACCTAGAGTAGAAGTGTCAAGCTCAACTTTTATGTGGCCTCTGGGATGATTTCTGCTTATTATTGATAGTGGCCCCCGAAAAAAGCAAGCAACAATTTGAACCACAAGCCCCAGAATGCACTGCAGCTGAGCGCTAACTAGTGGGCACATAGAATGGAAAGCCTGTTGAAATAAAAGGCTTATATTGCTTAGATGTAACTATTAAACCTAAAGTGCACTGGAATGCTTAGTATATCTTCTGTGCAGTTTGTTCTCAGTTTGAGTCAGTCACAATCAGAAGCTTAACGTACAGAACCTCAGCTAAACTATGTGTTTCTCAAGCAGGTTCAATAATTGTTCAAATCCATTCAGTTTCTGTCCTCTATTCAGTAAATCATCATTTAGAACTCCCTTATCCAGCAGTGATTTTGACAAATTTTAAGCCCATATTTAGTCAGACATTTTCAGAAAAATAGGCTGAATGCTTCAGTTAAATGCAGGTTCATTATGACTAAAAATGTCTTTGAAAATCAGACAAAAGGAGACACCAAAATTATAGAAACCGTATCATTTATTATTTTCTACATCAAATATAAAAGTATAGTCAAAATAGTCTCTTACATATAAACAATCTTAAAAAATAAGCTACAAAGACAAAAAGAGATGACAAACGACATTTAAAAAAGCTACAAAACTGTAAATCAAACGTTTAAAAAATGGCTTCGTTTGTTACCCGAGAGCTAGTTACAGTTAGCATTTACACGTTCATTGATGCTAGCACAAAGTTAATAGGTTGCGTTCACATGACAACACAACAGAACGCGAGAAAGTCAGAGGAAGGAAATGTTGCCGTTTAACTGTCACAATGTAGATTTATTCTTGGGTTTATGGTTAATGTCTTTGTAATTATTTGGCAGAAGGAAGCCCCGCCTCTTTGTAGAGATAAGCCCCACCTCTTTACAGTGATAAGCCCCACCTCTTCGGTGTAAACATTAACCTAGGCAACAGGATTTACATTGTTTTTGTTGTTGCTGTTGGATTTTGTCTTCATGACAATTTTGAATCCTGTGTTTCCTGAATTTTTTGAGCAAATACAGACAAGTGGGCGGGGATAGGTGGTAAGTGAAAACAGGGCTTTTCAGAGCGCTCGAGCAGCAGCTGCAGGACAATACAAGATTACTCAAACACGCATGAACCAATCCAAATACAACTTTGAGTAAACTAATGATGAGAGAACATTGTTATTATATTGATATAACTTAATGCGTCACCTTTAAGTCAGATTATAACATCAGATTAAAAACAAAACTGAACATGACTTATATGTAGACAGACATTAAAGATGTCTTTGATGAATCTAGCTTCAACTGGCATTAATTGAAGAATTTTTGCATTGTTACTTATCTTTAAAAAGATCTAAATGACTATCCACAACTTAAACATTGCAATTTCAAGCATTTTGCCAAGTTTTAAATATCATAAATAAAAAAACGGTTTGATTTCCTTGATATTGTGACGTATTTTCTATGTTACAAATTAATATATTTTGATTAAACTGAAAGTAAATTTAGATTTCTTTGTGCTGTTTCTTTAGAAATTTTAGATCCAAATCTTAAAGGTAGTTGCAGTGATTTACGGTAATGACATTTGGATTTCATTGGCATCTACAGAAAACTTTATTATTTTTTATTTGACTTAAAACGTTGTACTTAGCAAAATATGAATCCAAAAAGTTGTCATCATTACCTACAAAATGTTGAGTTTTGCAGGTATGCTTGGGTTTTTATCTTCTCATAACATTGAAAACATAATTTTACTTTAATCAAACAATTAAAACATTTCGACCAACATCCAGCTGTTTTCTTATAATGTCAAGAACAATCAGTTTTAAGTGCAACTAAATCGGCAAAGTCTTCCTATTTTAGTATAATGACTTGTTGGTAATCATGTTATTGCCTAAAATACCAGAACGTGATCTTTCTTAACATTTATTCTCTTTGTAAATGTGTCATGCGTGCGCTCCACACTCAGTTTAATTTGGCAAATGCTGAAGAAATTATTGTTTGTTTGTTTTTATTAATAAATAAATAAAATAGTATCAATGTCAGGAAAAAAGTTGTGCCTTTACAGTGCATTTTCAATATTATTAATCCGCAAACACCATAAAGCCACAGTACAAACAAAATGCTACCGAACTGTCCTGAGTTTAACAACAAAAACAAAATAATATTAACATGGAAAAACAAACTATTTAACTAAGTAATGCAAAAGTGAACTCATTAATAATAATAACATTAATAATAACAATAATAATATAAAAATAATAATAAGTTAAAGCACAAAAAGCAAACACTACCTGAGTTAAATTATTCACAGTTTGATAATATTTGTTGTGGTTTAATTTTGGTTCAAAAAAACAAAAAACAAAATGGCCGCCGACTGGGATTAGATTACTGGTAAAGAATGATTGACAGGTGTTTTAGCCAATCACAGTTTGTCTTTTCGAAAACAGCAACCAATCAGAAGCTTAGTTGGCTGTTTTGTCATTTTAAAGCTGTAGTTTTTAAAATATTTCTTTGACAGTAATGCTACGTCTTTGGCCCGTACTTTGGAACGCTCTTGTTTTGGTTAACTTTAATACTTCATATTTGGCGACAGTTTCTTTGCGTTGAATCGGCTTTCAAACTGGAAACTCTTTTTGTACCTTGTGCAGACAGAAAAACCTCTTTTTAAAACCCATTAGTTGAACATGTGTTTGTTTGATTGGTAAATATGAATGTGTCTCACATGATTTTGCCAATAGAAAGTTTAAAACACTTTAGTTTTATGAGACGTTTGAAAAGTTTGGCGTTTTGTCCAATGTGGAACTTGGCATTCTATTATTTGTCAATGTTTTCAATAGCAATTGTTTTATTTTTGATAGTCAGAATAAGGTACAAGTTAGAATTTGTATTAGCCTTATGTTTAGAAATGAAAGAGACTTTGGAAAATGCTATTAATTTTCACTATTTTGTCCCAAAAGTTTATTTAGGCAATATTTAATTCATTAATCAGAATTAAATTGTGGTTAGAATGAAAGTTAAGGTGATAGTTTTGACATATAGAAGGCTAGAGCTGACAATGGATGAAATGCCAAACTTTTAGGGAGTCAATTAGTTTTCTGATGCTATTTCAAGCTAACAGTTAGCAGCCAAAGTTAGCTAGCACTTGTATTTATAGCCATGAAAGGCAAAAATCTAGCAGTTATCGTTAAATTGCTTGGTTAAATTGTGTAAGTAATTGTTATGAATAATTATAAAAGGTACAAAAACAGTTTCCATTATGAAAGAGGCAACGACAGCGACACATGCTAGCAAAAAAGTCCATTAGCAATGCCACATGCTTTCTCATTGCGCTTCAGTCTTTACAACAGTCGGCCTTTGGTGGAGATGACCACGCTAGCTCGCTCCTGATAGCCCATCGTCTGAGCATGATGCGAGGACGTGACAACCGACTGCCCCATCGGCGAATGCAACACCGACGCTAACGTTTTGAGCAGCATCGTAGCCTCTTTTTGGTCTTCCTTGCCCTCTCCTTCTAGCGTGCGAGCTAACCACCTCTCCACGGCCTCCTCCACTTGCGGCGCGGTTGCTGTTTCCGTTAGCGTGTCGGCTTCCTGGCTAGCGTCGAACCTCTCGATCATCTCCTTCATGCCAGCGCTGGCCGGGGAGCTGGCCAGACAGCAGCTGCGTTGGTGGATTCGCAGGGAGAAGCGGTGGAAAAACGCACCGGCGCAGATCTGGCAGCGGTAAGGCCGGTCCCTGCCGCTGTGGAGTCTTCGGTGGAGTTTGAGGTGGATGTACTGGGTGAATTTGGTGTTGCACAGTTTACATTGGTAAGGTTTTTCGCCGGAATGCAGGCGCAGGTGGGTTTTCAAGTTGCTGGTGCTGCTGAAACGCTTGTGGCAAACCTAAAAAAAGATACAAAAAAATAGGTGATTTGCATTAGCATTTGACTAATCTCCTTCACAAACAAGTCTATTATGCAAAAATTTAATGTGAATTGGCAAGACAGTAGTAGCTTTACAACTTTTCAAAACTGAAATACTTTTTGGGCTAAACAAAACCTAAAGCAGGGCAAAGTTCAAGACCAAACCTTGTCAAATTTTATAAAAACTGATTTAAAGGCGCTGTACCAAATTGTTTTTATTATTAGAGTACAATGTTTTGCCAAACAAAATACTTAATGATCTTTTGAAAAGCAGATCTCATATACGTATCTACTAATTTATTAGTAAAACAGAAAGTTATTTTGTTAGCATGCTAGTTGCTGCTGTTAGCTTTGTCATAGCAGCAAAACTTATTGCAGTGAATGATTTGAATGCAAGAAAAGCTAAAAAAAAAAGTGAGAAATACGTACGAACTGTGACTAAAATTAGCTAACTTCTGATTTCGAGATTTCAAAGTGGTTAAAAAAATCAGGTACAGCATCAACAGTAATATTTAATCCAGATGTTTGGCAGCTAAAACTTACAGTATTTTGTTTAAATGTAGTTTTTGCTTTAATACAAAAAGTGAATGGCCAATACTAATGTAGTAACCAGCTAACCACAACTATACCTGCATAATTCAAGTCAAATGTAACAAAATATAATATGATCTAAGCAAAACAAATAAGAGCGGAGTGGTTTCGTGACTGGCAAACAATGACGTCTTATTGCAACAAAGCTAGTATTAGTTTAGCCTTAAGATGCTATTGATAGAAAAGGGTGGCACCTGCTCCAACACCTGCATGTGTCACACTTTCACGAAAACAAATAAATCCTCTATAGTGTTGTGTAACGAGAAAAATGAAATGAAGGCGGATCGCAGTAACAACGGTCTGTAAGGTTACGAAGAGGTTATCGTTTGAAAAATGGTCCTCAACGTTCTGACAAAGGTAAAGTTGATAAGGACACATATTTCTTAGCTTTTTGCAGATGTGATAAAATAGCTTTCTGTTGTCTGGAAACGTGCAGACATTTTTTACGGTTGGACAACAATTAATTTACTCATAAAACAAACTAAAAAACATCTTTTCTAAGCAAAATAAAGTAAAAAGTTGAATTGTGTGCGATCGTAATGTCTTGTCAGTGAGAAAGTGAGAGAAACAGAAGTGTTGATGTGGTTTATCTGCTTTTCTGCCACTGTTTACCTGCTTTTTCTCTCAAAATTCAGCAGTATTTGTAGTTGTTTGTATTTATATTAGATTGTAGCTGCTTTTTCCTATTTTAGTCGTATTTTAGTCGTGTTTAGACAGGAAAAATGCAATATGTCTCCATGTTTTGTTAGCTGATAATTACCTGGCATTCGTGTGGCTTTTCTCCCGTGTGGACTAAATGGTGTTTCTGCAGATGTGCAGTTGCGTGAAGCTCTTTTTGCATAAGTTACACTGGAAAGGCCGTTCTCCGCTGTGAACTCTGAGATGGACCTGAAAAACACAAGAAAACACAATGTCGTTAGTATAATTTTACTGGTTGAATAATCTTGTATTGATTATTTCTAAATGAATAAAAGGACTGAAGCAAATATCAACTTATTAAACTGTAGAATCCAATTAAAAAGTCAGAAAATTGCCAATAAGCTCCAATTTTATACAATGGGAATTTGGTTTGTATCAAATTTAGTTTTATCTAAAATATATATACAGTGTATTTACTGTATATGCTCCAGAAATAGAATTAGCATTATCAATAAGAGTGTGTCAGTCACATCCACAAGTCATTTATTCATTTTTGACTGAGTTATAAACAAAAGTATTGATGCTAATGCTTAGCTAACATCGAGCCATTCAAGTGTTAAATGTTAATTTTGAGGCATAGCTACCTAAAAATAACTTGAAAATGTCATTCCAGATTCCACTTTTATAAATGTTGTTGGACTAAACACAGATGTTAAAAGTTGGTAGACGTGGTATGACTCCTTACAAGAACTGAAGTATTTCAATTTGTCTAATTTTCTCAAACAAACAACTTTCCTGCTAAAAACAAATTTTTGAGAAAAAATGCTTACCAGGTACCAAAATAATCCCACCAACTAAACCTTTTTTTGTTTGCTTTATCAATGTCATTCACAATTTTTTATTAAACCAGTGATTTGATCTTTACCTTAAGATTCGACAGCTGCCCGAAGGTCTTCATGCAGACGTTACATTCATACTTGATTTTCCCATTTTGCTTCTTCAGGGGATATGGCAGCGACTTTTGCCCGGGCCCGTTCCTCGGTCCTGGGCTGGATTTGGACGAAGCTAGACTCAGATTCATCGCCTCTTCGCAGGCCGTAGAGGTCTGCTCTGGCGACTGTAGACGTTGAGAGTTGGATTTGGGAATGGGCGACAACTCGGGCGTGGCCGGAGCACCTCGAGGCGGAGACACGTTCGCCGTCAGCTCTTTCAAACCTCCTCCATGCGGCGAAGTCTGAAACGGCAGCAAATTCGGCGCACCAACCGGTGGATACGGAAGCCCATCTGTGCCTAAGTAGTTGGTGTATCGCAGAGGCCCTCTTGAAGGAACCATCCCGGGAAAAGGAGGGGAATAAGAAGGTAGAAGCAGCCTTTGGTAGTGGGGTCCATAAGGGGGTATGAGATGGTAAGCTGGCTGAAGAGGTCTGGTTTGCGGGTAAACTGGATACGAATTGACAAGACCTTCTCTATGGCCGTACAGTCCGTGCAAATGCAAGGGAAGTTTCTAGCCGGGATTGGAGCTCTTTCGCTTAAGTATTGCTGGTTCAAAACATGGCTTGGGTCTCTCGTTTCGGGTTGTGGGGATGGAATTATCTCTCTTTCTCTCTCTTCTTCTTTTGTTTCTTCTTCTTCTCTCTCCTCCTTTTTGCTGAAGTCCATCACTTGGTCGTCGGGGGTGTCCGGAGGCGTGTCCGCTCCAGATCTCGACGTCGATCTTCTCCTCCTCGCACTCTTCTTTGAGGTGGTCTTTGGTGTGATCGCGCGGCCAAACCGTCTGAGGTAGGTAATGTCTGTTGGCGCTTTCAGTTTCCCGTTCTTCATCTGTGCATTCTGCGAAAACACGAACAAAACTTTAAGTAAGTAAAGCTCGTCAAAAGCTACAGAGAACGTTGAAAGACTGAGAAATGAAATGAAAAATTCTTAATGTAGCATGAGTAGGCATTTCTCGCTTCATGTCGTCATTATAAAACCACTCAGACACTCCTTGCAACGATAAATAACAATGATGTTTTCGATTTTCTTCATGTCACATTATGAAATTGCTGCAACGATGAAAGATTTTGTGTGGGAGTTTAAATAGCACAAACTATTTTAGTTTCGTGTATCAAAGCCACTTAAAATTCTTCCTCCCACAGCCAACTCTACCTCTGCACTGCAAACCCGTTTAAAGTGTCATGAGAAGAACATTTTTACTTATTTTTGAGTAAATTGAACTGAATATTTTTTTTACTTTCATGAACATTTGAGCTTACAGTGGCAGTCATTCAAAGCCAAATAAAAACCGTCTACCTCCCACAGCCGACCCTGCCTCTGACGGTAAATATTGCTTTCGATTTGATATTATTACGGCGCGTTTTCTGCAGTTACGGTAACAGGTAAAGTAAAATAGTTTTGTTGTAATAGACCGTGTGGGCGACTGATACCAGCAGTTTGACAAAGTCCTTGTGTCATTACTCAATCTTCACTTCTGTTTTTGTGGGTTTTGTTCATGAAGTGCGCTTCTAAGTATTTCTAACTAGCTTTTTTTTTCTCCTCGTCAATGCATGCGTCAGTGGATAAGTGAAAATGACACTGTGGACATAGATACAACTAATATTTATGTTATAACAAATTATTTCAGGTGTTTTGAAAATTCTTGTGCTACAGTCGATATTATTTCACTTCAGCAAGCAAAACATTGGCAGTTATAGTTATGTTATTTTTGTATTAGCTATAGTATTATATTTTAATCAATTATTTATTAATGTATGAGCAATTTTCAATAGTTTAAGCACAAATGAAGAGGTTCCTTGCGCACAATTTTAATTTAAGAATGTAATTATATATAATTTTCTTTCATTGCACATTTTTTTTTCATATTAACTAAGTAACTTGTTTGTTTGCAATATAATAAATAAATTACACACACAAAAATAAAAATGATAAAAAATTAAATAAAATAATAAAATTAATAATAAATGATTCAATAAGAAAAATATATCAAAAATAAAAATACTACTATATAATAATTAAATGAAAAAATAATTAAATATAACTACATTTAAAATAATTAAAAAAGAATAAAAACGACAACAAAATAATAAAATATAAATACAAATAAATATGAAAAAATTACACAAAAATGTATTCTATAAATTTTTAAATTAATAAATTAAAATAATTTAAAAAAACAAAATAGATCATTATCATCATCTAAATAATATGTCTTATAATTATCTATTGTTTAAGAGTGTTCTTCATATCTTCCTAATCTTTCATTACATACCCGAATGTTTTGTTATGCGTCTATAAATAAAACCATGTTACTACAAAAGCAATTGTTTTCATATTTCTCTCTCTAAACCAAACAAAGACATCCGGCCGTCCTGCGTCTGAAACGTGTCCGGACCTGCCTTCAGAAAAAGGCATTTGAACCCTGCGGAGTCGTGCTTCCTTTAAACCCGGAGGATCCTGTTTACGGGCGCTGACGAATCCCATGACCTTTAAATGCGTCACGTGAGAATGACAGCGCAGTAATAGTAATCAAATAAGTTAGTCATGCAGGTACTTTGACCCGCGAGTTTCCCCGTTTAGTCCACTCCCTCAATCCAAACAGTATCGGTAACTGGGTGATTCAGTCCACGTTGAAGTAAAAGTAAAACGGGATTTCTGCTAAGCCTTTGTTCTGGTTCAGGGAAAAGATTTTACGGTTGTTATCAGAAAGATATACTGTATTTGTAGTAGTTGTATATTCAATGTTACTTATGGTATTCTTTTGATATAATGGCTTTTATTTTGAAAAACAGTTTAAAATAAATAATAATCTAATTTGAGTTTAAAGTGGCTACTGTTTCACTCATTACTATTATAACTATTTTTAATTATGATGAAAGTATTTATCATATTTATATTGATTATTATATTGATTATATTGATTATTATTATTTTTTAAACTTTGACTTTTATTTTTGTATATTAATTTAATTATTGAGCTTTTTATTCCTGTTTTATTTATTTCTACTTTCATTTCTTTTAATGTTATGTATTTATTTATTTATTTTTTATTTATTTATTTTCATCAGCTTTACTCCATAATTTATTTGGAAAAACTAATTAGCATTGCCTGTCTACATCTACTATTCTCCAGAACCGCAGGAAGTGAGCTGTTAGCATGCTATGTTGTTGTTAGCTTTTAAGTGAACTTCCAAAAGTTGTGAAAAGTGCTTATAAACACAGATAATTTTTTTGTTTATGAATTAGTTCTGTCAGTTAAATAAAGTAACTACCAAGTTTTGTGATTGCACGAGTTTTTTTTTATTTTACATCAGATGCCCTTCCTATTTTAATTCATAGAAGTGTCTTTATATAAGTGAAGATTGAACCAGAAATCCCTCAGTAAATGGGCAAAATCTGAATTCAATCACCACTGTAATGTCAAGCTATTATTATGAACATTTATTTAGAAAATGCAGTAAATAAGACAAGTTTTTGCCCTTCCTTTTACTACCAGCAACATTAACGACAGTAATGAGTTTAAATTGTCTTATTCAAGCGAGGTTTGAACCAGAAATCCTCTGGTAAATGGGCAAACATCCAACCAACACCACCACTGTCAAACCAAACTACGACTAGTGAATCTACAATTTGGAAAAGGTGGAAAAAGTAAAAATTGGCTATTAATTCTAGATAAATGCTAACAAAAAATAATCATCTTTATGTTTCAATCATTGCAAAACAAGAAGTAATAAGCTTTATTACGGCTTAATCATGTTTGTTTCTGATAACATCATAACTTGAAACGGAATAATACGTTCATATTAGCACAGATAAGCGCTATCGAGGCCTTACTCATAGTCTGCCCATTACATTCAGTCACAATATCTCAGCTCTCAATCAGACTCTTCGGTTTGAACTTGTGACGGACAGCTGTTTGTGGGATGAGTAAGAAACAGATAAGACGGATGGAAATGTAAGTAAAAGTACCGTACAGTAATTAGCGGATGAGTCAGGATAAAAATAGGTTTACAGTCATCGTAAGACTGGTTCTGAGTGGATTAAATAAAATGAGTAATAATTCTTTGGGGTTCTTGTTTGTTTTTTTAGTTGCAGTTGATTGGCCGAGGGTGTGTTTTCGCTTTTATTCCTGCATCACAACACAATTGAGACTTTGAGGTCAAACTAAGTGCACAAAATCAGACTACGGCGGCCTAACAGTCTAGATTACATATTTGGTTAAACTTTTAATGCCTATTTCATTACAGTGCATTTAATAGTAACTATGCTGGTCTGAAATGGCTGCCAAGGTTAATAAAAGTAAGAAATAGATAAATAGATGAATAAAACTCAAAAAATTGAGAGTGTGTTGTAAAGCTCTGATCTAGACTAACATAAACATTTAACTTACAGGACATAATAATTTGAGTTACTTCATTTTCACTTTCGCCCTTGAGGAACAAAGGTTGCGTGAGAGAAACGAGAACTTTCATTTGCATTTAGTTTTCTGTATTGTCATTACTTTAAATTTGTTTATTATGTTTTTTTATTACATGTCTGACAGTAGTTTGTTAGTATGTGCATTTTGTTGTGTCTTTGGGCAAAACACTTAATTCCTGTTGCCTCTAAACTTGCAAACAGAAGACGCTGTGCTATTATGCTAAGGACTACATAAACTTACTCAGTTTTTGGCAAAAAAATGACTTAAAATCAATTCCTTACACAAATATCTTGTTAAGTATTTATTTGCGTAAAAATGTGTCCAAATATTCTATGTCTTATAATGCCCTTTTATTCACCAAACACTAAGTTTGTCTGTTGTTGTTAGCATTGTGGCTAACTGCTTGTCAGTGCCTACTTTGTACCTTTTAACACAACTACGCATGCGCAGGCCTTTTAAACCCTTATTTGTAAGTGTACTATTAGTAATATTTATTTATTCTGATATTTATAAATGTATCTAACAAAAGTTTGCCAATGGAAAGCTTAAAATGCACATTTATGCATCGCCTTTTTAAGTTAACAGTTAGCAGTTATAAATAGCTTAATCAGGCATTTAAGGCTTTGCAACAGTAATAATCTCATTTTACAATAATTTGCTTTGTTGAAGTCTATTAGGGGGTTTTGTTTAGTTTTGTCGGAATTTAATTAAAATTTCAATATGAATAAAACAATGTAAGAGAAGTAAAGCTAAAGGTACGAAACAATGACACTGCTGTTAGCATACCAACAAGTCTCACTGTGAAAAAAGATTAAAACACATCAGAATTTGTAGACTCACTATGCATTAGGTAAATGAGCAAAACCTGGATTGAAGTTTAAAATGAATTATTTCTGTTTGTTTACATTTTTAAGGAAGTAAAAATCAAATATAGTATCTTAAACTACATTAGCATTATGCTATACTAAAGTAATCAAGGCAAAGCAGCTAGCTATGCAAGTCAGAATTTACAAAAGCCAAGTAAACTCAGTAAAAGTAACTTAAATTTCAATAAAGATTAGATTAAATATCCTTTATTTGTGCCACAATAGGAGAAGGGGGGCTTGGCAAAGACTCTGAACCTAGCTTTTTTAATTAGATTGTTAATATAACCTTATCAATGAGAAGGTATAAGCAATAATTTATGCAGAGGAAGCAGTGACATCTAAAAAGGCAGATTAGATACAATATTATTTTTAATCCTTATAATAAACAAAAAAAGACTCCACTGACTGTTAATCAAAGCTTGGACACCACTGGACTAAAGTTAAATCACAAATACTTCTTTGACTCACTGTTTTTGTTGTCCTGTCCGCCGCCGCAGAGCCTCTGGGCGAACTCGGGCTGTACCACACCAGCAGCTCCTGGCTGGGCTCCAGGGACGCAGTGTGTAGAAGTAAACGTCGCGACCGTTCTGACACGCCACCAGGTTCTGCTCCGAGCTGGACCGGGCCGGGTTCACGAAACGCATCCAGTTGCTCCTCTGTACATCGTAGCCGTCGATGAAGTGCTGCAGCTGCCCACCACTGTAGATCTGTCAGGAAAAATACACAGGGAAAGGCATAAATGTGGTTGGATTCAACAAAAAATGTGCAAAAGTATAGATCAATGCAGGTGTGCAGAAGTATAGACTAACAATGGGTAAATATTGTGTGATTGGACAAAAAACATGGCAAATTAAAAAGGTGAAGCAAAAAGATCTAACTCATCAAACTTAAAGAACTGTGATTATAATGTGAGCTGCGAATTTTGCAAAGGATAGAAAGTGAAAACATAAAAATTGAAAGCAAAGTCCAATGTTTTGCTCATTACATCCACTTTTCCCATTCTTGACCAATATTGTCTATTCTATTTAATGGTTTGTATAGCTTTTAATTCATTCATTGTACTTTTAATTGTCTAATTCGATTAGTTCAGATTAGTATATCTGTCTGTATTGTTTTGCTTTTGCTGACTTTGAGAGCTAAGTGTCTCATTACAACAATCTTGTTTATAAAATGTGCATTTCAAAAAGAGTTATAGAGTCACCAAAAGTCTATAATAACATTGTAATCATAACTTAATATAAAAACTTGATGACTACAAATGTATTCTTAAAAAGTATAGAAAGAAAGCCCATTCAATTCTGCTTACAAATCTCATCAAACGCAGAAAATGTACCTTATAACCTACTTAAAATCACATTAAAAGCAATTAAAACTGTTCAGACAAGTAATTTTTTGTATTTAGAATCACGTTTGGTCACATAAATACAAATACCTTCCTTTATCCACCTGTTCAAACATACAAAACTTGCTTGAAAAATGTGAAAAAGCCACAGAAATGAATTAAAATCCATTGTAAATCCGTGTAGTCACCTCTGCCATGTACAGTCCTCTGGTTTAATCCTTCTTTCCTTTCGTTTTTCTCTCTCTCCTCTGCTCTGTTCCAGTCGCAGTGTGTTATGAGGTGAAGCGTGTGTTGTCATTTGTATTTGTACAGAGCGTTTTGGGGGCGTGGCCTGAGAGTTTTGTCATTTGTATTTGTACAGTGCGTTCGGGGGGCGTGGCCTAGGTTTCACAGCTGTCATTCTTCTTCTCCTTCTTCTTCCTCGAGTGTGTGAATAATGGTAAATGGATTTTTTTTTTAGCCACTCTGACGTTGTAATGAAGCTGTATTTTGTCTGATGAAGTCTGCAATTACTCAAGTATTATTTTTTCTTTGTAGTCATAAGAGTCGTTTTCGCCCAGAAATAACACAACTTTGTTCTTACTTGTATTGTATTTATTCAACTTACAAGTGCTATAAAGGCACAAAAATAGCTAGGACAAACTTGGATTCCTATTGTGAATAAGCTTGCCTCTACACAGATCTG
The DNA here is from genome assembly GCA_038363315.1 of Mugilogobius chulae. NCBI lineage: Eukaryota > Metazoa > Chordata > Actinopteri > Gobiiformes > Gobiidae > Mugilogobius > Mugilogobius chulae. Next base: position 35,597,973 of record CM076408.1, read on the forward strand.
ACCTGGTGTGTCCCTTCTTCTCTCAATAAAAAGAATAAGTTTAATGCCTTATATTGGAAAATTAGAAGCATTAAAAGGCATCTGACTCCACTACTCAAAATGACGCTTTGCATGGTTACAAAAAAGTTGCATTGTTATAATTTTATACATAATTTAATTATCTGAAAAAGATTTGTGCGACTTTAAATACATTTTAAAGACTTTCTGCTAAAATTATAACTCAAAGCTGGGCCTCAATTAGGTCAAAACTAATTTTATTTGCATTTAAAAGTTTGTATGAAACGAGATCATGATTAAATTGTTTTTAATGACATGTTTAGTAGATTACACTGAATGCTGTTTTGACATCTTTCAACACCAGATTGATTTGAAAAGATAGTCCTAACAAAATCTGACCCAACAAAACTATCTTTTTTCTTTCATTCATATTAAACATTACAGTGTTTTCCATAGATTTATAAGAGATAGCCAATTTTTGAGTGATTTTACTACTTTTACTAGTTTCGGAGCCATTATGTCATTATTCTTTCTTGTAGTCAATATTTGATCCCACAACAAGCAAAATGCATAATTATAATTCTTATTTTTAGACCATGGGTGCAAAATTACACGTCATAGTCTCTTCTATAATGAAAAACGTGTATTATTAGCGTCTTCATGTCAAGTGAACACAACCTGCTGCACTGTCCCATCATAGACACAATAAAAACACAGTGGCACAGCCTTGTATTTTAACTTTCCCATGACCTCGAGTAGCCCTGCACCTACAGTATATCCCCTCTGTTCAGTTTCTGTTCTGCCCTGCACCAGACTGTAACGTTTCTGTGGGCATCCAGTTAATTCCCAAAGTGGATTTTTAAATTTTTTTCTTTTCTCTTCCTTCCGGTCTCATTTCCTGTAAGCACTTGTTTTATGTCACCCGTGGTAATAGTGAAAGTCAGACTTCCCTTGGATTATGTGGCGGTGACGTCGTCGTGTTTGGACCGAATCCAATTTTAACCTCAGAGAAGCAGAAAGGTGTGTTTGTGTGAGTGTGTGTTTAAGGGCACGTTCCAGGCTGACTCATCAATCACTATTATCTTTGCACATTTATCTCTTAATATGGCAGTTTACCTTTCATAAACAAACAATGGAGGCTGGTCTTTAGCGCTAATGTTAGGTTGTGTTCACGCTTGTTCGATCTTGTGTGACTTGTGTGAAAGTAACCTTTACCACAGCCAATAAATGCAAAAAAGATCTTAAACTCTTCTAGAGTGCGGCCGGCTTTATATTATAAATAATTTATCAACAAATATGAATCTACACCTGTGCATTTGAAGGGCATTGACCTTCTAGACTTGTGAACGCAACTTATTTCTATCTCTAATGCTGTAATTGCTACTTTGGTTGTGAGATAATAAATGTATGGTGTTTCTCATATTGCACACACATTACCTAACAATAATAATAACACAAAGCAAACAACCAAATGTTTTTTTTTATTACTTTCTTTGTTTGTCATCACACGCACAGAGGAAGCAGCCATTGTTTACCGTCTTATTCATGCCCATTCAAGGAAAACTGTGTCTGACACTCAACAACATTATTAATCCCGCCGGAGAAAGAGAAGAATAGATTAAAACTTTTCTTTCAGTCTGGTATGTGACGCGCAAGGTTACTCCTGTTTGACTCGCCTAAATGATATCAGAGCTTCCCGTTAAAATAAAGGAAACTGTGAAATCTCTCCCCCACAATCTGAATTTGATTGTATTTTTATTTTCTGCTTACAAAACAGGTCTTGCATTTTGAGTTTCATTTGACTAAAATGGAAAAATGTGAAAAGCCTCTTCCAGGATTTGAGGTCAGTCGATGTAAATGTCAATCTCTGACCACAAAATGTCACTAGGATCAATGGGAAATATTGTCTCTCACTTATTTACTCATACTGGCACAGGAGTATGAAACAAGTGCACAAACTAAAGGGGCTGTACCAGATTTATTTACTGTAAACAAAGGAAAGTTAAAAATGTCCCAGGTTAAGAGACACAATAGAAGTAGCTCTTGGGGTGAAAATTAAACAGATACTACATAATTTTGTATCAGCTGAGAACCAAAAAGTTTTTTAGCGTGATGTTAACTTTGGCGCTCTAGGTAGTTGTAAAAAGCCCTTATAAACTAATTGCCGTGAATAATTTAGAAGCTAGCATCTCATTGAAAAAGATAAAAATGGCTTTGAATCGCTATAAACATCTTTTAAGCTCCCTAAACCATTACACCAATCCAATATTGTATGCCATTGGACTTAAAATCCTTCTTTATGTCTTGCTTAATAATTCTGACAAAGACAATGCAAGTAAAAAAAAATAAAGCCCACATAACATAGATTATCGCATTTCTCCAATTATGTTTTGGGTGTGATAGTTCTTGAGGTAAATAGGCTATTCATCATAAATTTACAGCAGTTAAGTTGCAAATTATGAACACAATGCAAGTTACACACGACTAACACAGTGTCCCGGAGTAAATTGAAGTGTCTAATTATAACGTCTGTGTCATTTATGTGGATTTTGGCCCATATTTGCAATGTGGTTGCAAGGTAACAGCTTTACACGATAAAAGACAGTTATAAACCCCATCAAAACAGACAAAAATGTTTAATAAAATCTTTAAAAAATCACTGTCTTATGGTCATAATGCAAAGAAAGAATTTGTTAATGAAAGTAGAGAAGGCCTATGACTTATCAGCACTAGTGGTTGTGTCACATATCCTTGACTGCAGGTGCGCGAGGGGTTAAACAATAGCCGCTTCCCTTTTGCGTACGCGCTGGCATCCGTCTGCCGCTGTGACGACCGTGTGAGAGTGAATCTGCACTTCCCCAAGACACAAAATAAAAGAAACATTTGAGCAAAAACCCTGGCCTGCGTGAGAACCGTTCAGTTTCCTCGTTTGACGCGCCGCACAGACGTGGTTGTAGTTTTGTCATTAAAGGAAGTAATGCGCCGATGCCACTTCCCATGAGCCACTGCAGCGTAGAGAAGGTCAAGAGTACTTTTCCATTGTAAATAGAAAACATGGGGGAAAAATACTAGTGTGTATTGTTGTGAAACTTCTGCAAAGCTTTAGTGGCATGAATGAGAAAGTGCATACTTGTGTGTTGAAGTGTGATTTGTGCGTACCCTCCAGAAGTACTTGCGGTTTGCGTGTTTTGGGACGGTGTCTTTGGTGTAGATGTCTCCTTGTAGGGGTCCGAAACGCGTGCCCATCGGGATGTACTCTTTACTGAACACGCCTGTCACCTGCAACACACAGAAAGAGAAAATATGATGAGAAATAGATAATATATATATACCAATTTAAAGACATACTTTTTTTTCACGTAGTTGGGCAAAACCTGTTGCCCCAGTAAAGCTGATTTTAGGGTCAAAATAGGATAGCTTTGTGATGTCTCTAATTATTGAGTGTTTTATTCACCAAAAAACAAGAAGTGCACTGTTAACATTGTTAGTATTAGTACCTAAGAACTGCTACTAACATCAAAATGATGCAAACACTTTAAAAAAGGCCTAAAATTTGAATTTTTAAGGTCAGAAAATGCAGAAATAGCTCAAAAAGAAATAATAAGACAATTTAAACAGAATATTTATTTTACCATTTAGAACTATATGCAAAAGGTAACCTAAATTTAAAATACGGAAAGTATTTTTCTAACAGCTGGCCACAAACTAAATGAATTATAATCTATGGTCTTAAATACAAATAGAATATACAGATGGTGGACAAGAGCTACAATAAATAACTATTATTACCATTGTACTTTGCCATGAAAAATATACTTTATTTAGACACAACATACTAAAATCCCAAAATAACAGTGGGGCTAAAATTGAACCTTGTGGCACACTTATAAATTTACATTTACTGATGACAGAATTAGGTTAATTTACTTTTGTTTGTTTGTTTGTTTTAGTGTATCACAAACAATGTAAAATATTGTCAGTCATAAGAAAAACTTGTTCTTTTACAATGTCACCTATGGTATATGAAACAATAGCGGGCCCAACATTAAACCCTATGGCACACCTAAATCTACCTTTTCTTCAACTATTTGGAATGAAATCCCTAAAAAGTCATTTCACACATTTTCAATCTGGTGATTTCTATTAGTGACAAGACCAATTCACTGTTTGAATCACAACAAAAAAAAAATTTTAAAGAATATCAATTTCTTCTAGCCATCGAGTGAAGAAAGGAACCTATTGCGACGTTTCTTTTCACAATAGCTGCAATTACGGCAGCAGTATTGTTGCATCTCCACAGTGACGTCTATTTTAAAGCAGGTATCAAAGAACCGAGGCTAATCTGATGTTTACGTTTTGCTGTTTTCTTGGCTTCGTCCCACTGACCCAGACAGACGCAGAAGAGAGGTGACCCAGTTACTAAAAGCAGCTAATCCAACTTTACTTTCTCTCTGCCCTACTCCACTAACTCCTGACCTCATCTCCTCACCTGAGCACCTGAGCAAGGAGACACGCAATGAAGAAGAAACAGAAAACAGAACAGAATTAGAATGAGAAAAAGTTTTAGTGCCATCGTTATTTGCAAAGTAGGAACTTGCTTTTGATGCTAATGTGCAACATATGATACTTATGCTAATGACAACAATAAAAAAGAATAAAATAATAGGTGATTATACACAAAATATATAAGCAAGCAAAAAAAAAAAAGCATATGAAATAAAATAGGAAAAGTACAATTACACAGTATGTACTTATAAATTGAAATAAACTGGGTATTTGCACTTTGAATGTCTTGGAAGATAAAAAGTGCCCTATAAATACAACCTATTTACCACGATAAAAAAAAAAAAAAAATCAGATGAACATTTTTATTATTTCACTGCTGCGCAATGTCAGTTCTAACCTAAATACAGTGAATAGGCTGTATTCTGATTTGCTACAGGTGTTATGCTGTACTACAAAAAGTGTCTAGTCACAAATGGAAATCACCCGCTTGGAAAGTACAGGTAAAAACTGGTTCATCATTTGCACTTGATTACATTTTAGAACATAAATGCACCCTATTGATATATTAAAACATACAAATATAAAAATCTGTTCTGCACAAAGACTTTGCATTTGTTATTAAGCCTTTTTACATTTTTAAGTGACTCTCATCATTCGGTTAAAACAGTTTTAATGTAGTACAGAACGCATTTTACCTCCCAAGCAGATAATGTTTCACCAAATGAGGAAAAATACTGACTTAATTAAGCCTTCATTGTGTAATTGTGAGAAAGTGACAATGCGAGAAGAAGACAGGATGTTTTGAAATAAAGTAATAGCCAATAATTGCATGTAATTGTGTGTGTGCTTCTGCCCTTGAGCGCAGACTTTGACGGATTTATAGCTCTGAAAACATTTTGGTTGCATCATATTTAAAACTACCAACTGCACACACTTCACAGGAACAGACAGCTCAAAATTCCCTTGTTTGGTTTTAACAGTGAAACACTTTAGAACACGTTTGAATGTCATTTTATGACAGTGAGTAAAGGTAAAGGAAATGAGGTGTTCATGAGTCAAATGTGTGGAAACTATGGATAAAAATCACATTGTTTCTTATATGTCCAGCACTATTTGTACACAGAACAATTCAAAGTGGTTTGCAAAACAATAAGGACCGAAAACTCTGTTTGCAATGTAATGAGTTTCCGTAATTTTCCATAAATTATTATTTGTTATTTGTTTGTTATTTGTCTGAGTAGGTTACTTAAACTTTGCAAAAAGCCTTTGTAATAATCATAGATCTATACTGTTGAAGTACGAATATTTTTGAATGTGAAATAAACTCACTTTGTAATGTGATATTAAATAAAAAATAATAGTGGGCCTAAAATTGATCTCTGTGGTACACATATATATTTTTATTATTATAACCTGTTGTCGAACTATATGCAATACAGTATATGCAATATATGCGGGCCTCACACTGAATCCTGTGGAACACCTGCATTTTTCTTTTAAAACAGATTTGTAGATTATGATTGAAAAACTTAGAAAAATTATAACATTTTTACTGGTTTTTGTTTAGCTATTATGTATTGACACCACTGAGCACACAATTTAAATTCGTCTAGCTCTCATTGTCTTTAGCCTAACGTACCCCCGGAGAGAGCACAAAAGGCCTGTGAAAGTGAATGTGGTTAGCGCTGTTGTTAGAGTTAGCAGAGGTTCTATAAGAGGTTAATTACTGAAGCTACATGTAACTGAAGCTTTGGGGCTCGGACTTTGTGTTTAATCGATGAAGCGTTAATAAGAGATGCTGCTAACGCTTTATTATAGGGGGTCAAAAAAAAAACACAAGGGGCGGTGAGGAAAAGCTAAATAAATGAGCGTTCTTAGCGGGGCAATGATGCAACACTTGTCAATGGACCCAATGTTATCAAACTGAATATTCACTTACTATTCTGAATGTTTCCTGCCAAACAATTTATAGTATATATGTCGTAGTGGTGAGAGTTTTATCCATTTCAAAACTGTTTTAATGTCTATTTTGAGGCTGGAAAATGACTAACAGATCATTAATTAGTTGACAAGTTAAACGATTATTCATAGTTTACACTGAAGCACATATAAGAAATGATGAAAAGCTTCTAAACAGAGATAAATTACAAATAATGTGTAATACTGAGGAAAATCCAAATAGTCATTCTTTACTGACATGCAACTGTAACTGTTCTGTCATGGGCTTAATCAGCAAATGATTATCAGAATATGACTAATGAATTCCTTTTTGCGACCTTAATCTATTCTCTTTTGTTTTTGTAGTTTTATCAAGACAGTCTCATTGTATAAGAGTGGTAATAGCAGTAACATTTTTTGTTCTTGTAAAACCATTGTTATTGTAGAATTGAATGAATCAGGTGGCAAAAGGTGGGCAAGAACCAAAATTGTCATATTAAAACATTGTACATTAGAATTGAAATATTTAAAAGGTAATGTAACAATCTTTCTATTAATGACTAAAGTTTTGTATTGCAACAACAAACAACAACTGTATTAAAAATGATTGACCTATAGAATATTTGCCCAGTCCTCAACTTGAAAACCGTCCTAACAGGTAGCAAAGCCTGTGCACTAATACTGTATCATTTGTTGAAACCTGATGCCTGTTTGCCTCTTTGACGAAAGTTAATCTGAGGGTACAAGCCTAAATCCCCCCTCACACTGCTTACACAATATGTCCCTCTTTGCTTACCGTATTACCTCCACCCCAATGCTTTGTGCCCCCCTCCTCTGGCACCCGTTACTAATGCCCCATCTGCCACGTGCCCCTGACGCCCTCTCTGTCCCGCTGTACCCTCCACTTGGCACGCTTTGGGCTAGAAATGCCAACAATATCATGCTAGGGTGATGTATATTTGGCCTTCGGTGGTTAAGCATTACCAAATTAATCGTAATCTTAAATTTAGTAGCATGGCTAACAAAGAAAATGCCAACAATTCACTCAGAAATGAACTTGTCTTGATTTTGTCATTGTATGGACCTACTCAGTCATGCTTAGACCTGGTATAACCCCAAGCCATGCTTTAGTTAGGGTAGAAATGCAAAAAAAAAACATGGGCTAATGTTATTTCAAATTAGAAAGCTCTTTTAAATGTTGAATACAATTAACAGGGCTTTCACACTCATTTGGGGTTGGTATTCTTATAGTCTAGATTGACCAAACTCAACAGTACGCTTAAATTTGGGGATATGACTTGTCTAAAAAATACCAATAATTCACTCAGAAATTGGCTTGTCTTGATTTCTTCATTGTATGGTTCTAGTTAACGTGCTTAGACCTGAAATAGGCTGCAAATGCATACATTTTGCTTGGAAATGTAATATAAATATATACAAATACAAAATATAGTGGGCTAACATTGAACCCTGGGGTACACCTGCACACTTTTAAAGCAACACTATATGGCAATGGTTTGTACAAAGTAAATTAAGACTGCATAAAGTGAACTTCCCTGTTTTTGTTCACAACAAAAGTGAAACTACACAAGGCAAGATAACTGGAAAGCATGTAAGCAAGTGTGGTTGTAGAAAATTACAGTCACACAGATCACATAATCAATCATTTTCTCATACAAATATTTTTAGCTGGGTGTAGTTTTTAATTTCACAATCATAGACACAAAACACAGAAAGGAAAGCCAGTTGCCGTAAGTGATGCAGAGAAAGACTTAACCAGAAAAGAGGAAATATAGTTGAAAGTGTCGTCCGTCAAAAGAAAAGAGGAAGACTTTAACTGAAGCAAACCGCAAAAGCATCAAAGACTACGAACAAGTAAGTGTGACATCTCTCCCGCTTCCCATTTTCAAAACTGCTTATTATGTGTTCTAAACTTCATACTAAACATCACTTGTTGCTACGGTGCTGCAAGATTATGCAAAAATACTACAAATTGAAAACAATTTTTAATCAGTTGCCATTCAATATAATAAATGCATATAGCTTTAAAGGGGATATATTATGTTTTAACCGTGTTTTAAATTGCTTTAAAAGTCATAAATTACTACAAATTAAAAAAATCCAACATTTATAGGCCAATTTTTTTTCAGCAGAGCACATACGCAGCCAAACCAGACCGTCTAAACCAAAAAACTCAAAGGTATGCACTGCAATTTGCATAATTTTTTTTCCTACAGACTGAACTCGTCTTCAAAAACAAGTGCTTGTATGCTTGGCTAAAAACTGCTGTCAAAAAAAAATTAAAATAATAAATACATAAAAACTAAGCCAATAATAATTGCCAAAATGGCAGATTTGCACCGAATCATTTTAAGTTATTGGTCTCTAGAATCCAGGTTCCCCGGTTGTAAAGGATAATACAGAGATACTTTCAGTTCAGATTATCCAGGTTAGAGTTTGAAACGAACAACCCGCACCTTAAGTTTTAACACTATCACAGATATGATCATAATTTAATTTTAAAAGGAACTGTAAGTTGCATACCTAACATGGCAGAGTCACAGTTGCCAAGAAACCAGCTGTGGCCCACGGATATTACAACAAGTTACTCACATCGAATTGTTTTTCTAACGAAATAAGCGGTTTACCATAGGCCCGAGTTGGGACATCAGCTGATGCAACCAAAAGTCAACAAAGCCTTTTGTACCGCTGCTTAATGATGTGACATTACTAACACATGCATCATTTATATAAATAACATTATCATTTCAGACACGCGAATGATTCAACTTACCATAAACTAGTCTTGTATTACGCATAAATGTAGAATAGAAATTTTGGAGATTTAAACATGAACAAAACAAATACAACATACTCAAATATGAACATACAAATACATTTAAACCATCACCAAATTAGGAATGTAAATTGTAGTGTCACAATTATTGTACAGTAAAATTTTTGTATTTCATTGTCTAGCTCTAGCACTTTCCCAAGTTTATGAATGATTTTACCAGACTTTTTTGATTGAAAGAAATCTTAACAAAACATCTAAAATGCACTTGTTTTATACAGATTGTATAGATAGATTTAATCAGGTTCTAAAAGTGTATTTTTATTGGTTGAAGACAGAATTTTGCCTCTAAATGGTCATGTTTGATTTTTTTTTTTTCATTTAATTGCCATTTTTTTTTTTTTTTTTTTTAATACTGTGTCAAAAAAAAATAAAAAATTTAGATGCATTTTTCTTTTTTTGCCAATATTAATATCTGCAAGGCGATAGATGCTGATTTAGAATTTTGAATCTATAACAAAGCTTGCAAAATCACAAATTGACTTTTATTTATCGTAAATGGAACTGATACAATGCCAGTTCTGTAGAGTGAACAAAAATACTTAATATGATTATCACAGTTATTTTTCTTTTGTTCTTACGATATTGTTGTTAATTGAATCATCATACAATACAATAATCTTGACATCCTCACTGACAATATGGATATTATTAGACTAAAAATAAGAAAGAAAAGTGAAGTTTGTAGCTGTAGAAAGCAAGCAGCCTTCGTGACCTCAAGCTGTGAATCTTCAGCTGTGTAAAAGCACTACTTAAACGGAGCAGGGGCAAAGCAGGTGAAATCCAACTACAGTCAGCGATTCTTTTGTTCGGAGCCAAACCCGATGCAGATGGTCCAACAGAAAGTTATGCAACCGCCTGGTAATATCGGCAACTTTAATATTTACATGGAAACACAGTGATGATGAAATTATATGCATGATTTAATTTGATTTGAAAATAACTTTTGAGAGTCAGTTTAACCAAGATGAGGGCTTCGGTTTTGCTATTTTAATTTAGTATGCAAAAAGAGTCAAAGTGGTATAAATAAACACATGGTAAAATTTTGGATTTTTGGAGGCAATACAAATTTGGTGAGACATTTTTAAGTTAGACAAATAGACAAAGGTAAAACAAAGTAGTGAAAGTCAGTGCCACTAAACTGCATTAAAAAAATGTTTTTAGGACTAAAACTTCATGTTCTTGTGGTCTTAGCAGAACACTGTTTTATTGACTTTGATATGACATTTTAAGTTGGGTAAAGCTACAATTTTCCAACAGCTAAAAGTGTTATATTATGGATTACTGGATAGTTTAATGTTAAAAAATGTTAAAGATTCTAAACAGTAGAATAAATTCATATATCACATTTAATTTGCAGTTTTTTTCATAAAATAAACATAAAAATATCTATGCATTTACCTAGCACACATGCTTAAATATAAGTCTATGTACGTCCCAAAACACAAAACACATTTGACAACCTCAAACTTTAATCTAATTTATCTAATCTAAGATTGTACATGCTTTTCAAGCAAGGTATATACAGTATTTACAAGATACTAAACGTTTTTTCTCTTTTTGCATACAGGACAGTTACGTCATTAACAACTATATCAAAATGCGTTTTAAGCATCTGCACAAACCCTGTAAGTTGGGCTAGTTGACCAAATAATTTTTTTTTTTTAATAAATAATCTTTCAAATGATTATTCAACTGAAAAAGTGGCATGGCAAAAACATCTCAAATCTTTAAGTACATTTTTTAAGGTATGCAGATCTGCTCAAAGTAAAGACATAGATTTTATATATTTATTCTTTAAGTCTATTCTGAGGCCAAAAAGTTAATTAAATCATTCAATCTTCATCTAGCTTTCTATCTCCGCCCTGCTTCTGTCCCATATAAATCAAAATAGAAAGAAAACAATAATATTTGGGTCGATCAACTGATTAAAAGCCTGTGATTCCAAACAGAGATACTGGGATCTTTCATTAAATATTGTCTAAATCGCTTTAAATCAAGAAAAAATTATATTAATAAGTGACAAAATACCTCTAGAAATCCTATTTATGTTGCTAAATTCCGAGCTAAGGAGTTAAAAAGCTACATCCTAGAAGTTTAACACAAACATGTTCTCTCTCACCTCGTTGTCTTGTCCGTACTGAAAAGTCAGGTTTCTGGGGATGGACGTCATGGCTTTGGGGAGGCTGAAACTGGGCTCGGCGTTCTGGTCCGGGACGATGTAGGTGCAGTTCAGAGCGAAATCCATCTCGCTCCAGCTGCTGATGTCGGCGGCGGCACTGCTTTCCATTTTCATCTTTGAAGGAATTCTTTTTGGTCTGGACTTTGGTTAAGTTCTTGTTGAGATTTTGGTTTGCAAGACGATGCTTTGGTTGGTAAAAAGGGGTCAGTCCCTCGGGTCTTAGGTTTTTGCTGGTTAAAGCTCAAAATCTGAAACAAGAAGAATACAATATGTTTACATAGTCTTTTATTATATTTATAAGCTATTTTGACAATTTAACAATACAATTTTAATGCTAGTCATCAGAATTTCTTGTATTTTAGTAAATATGTTTGTGCATGTCCTTATTTTTGTATTATACATTGCTAAATAGTTGTTTTTAATTATTGTTTTCATTAGCATTACATTTTGCATTGAAGCAAGTCCTTAGTTTATAAAATGTTCACTGACAATGGCAATAAAACTGTTTCAATTCTGACTTTTTCTGATTAAAACTTTCCTTGGCTATTTCAATAATATTTCATGCAGTATACATAGAATATTTGCAAGATTTCCTCAGAAAAGTGGTGTTAACTATGTTTTTAGTACAGCAAATAGAAATTATTAATATCAAATTTTAAGAAATAGTTCCCACAAAAACTACTCTATCTGCTTTAAATTTAGTATGATATATTTGACATTTCCTTAAGTAATTCTTTTGAAATTGCTGATTTAACGACACAGCAGTGCATTATCACTTTCTTGGTTTCCTTTTTAGACTTCCTGATTCTTAAGAAACTTTTATTCTTGAGAAAACAGCAAGTTTACAATCAAAACAACACTGCAGGAAGTAACAAAACAATAATCTGAAAATGTTACTCACTTGGTCACATTCATTCAGCTGTAGGCTCCATCTTTGGCTATATCAAGTACATCATTGTCTTTTCCCAAAAATACATCCAGTTTTCTCTTTCTCTGTCGCGTCTTGTGCTCGATTTGCTTATGAACTCCCTCGAAAGCGCGTGGCGTTTATAACCAGGCCGGCCGTCCAATCGCGTCACTCCTCAGTAATCACGTGACCCCGAACTTATCTGGCTCCGGCGCCTGTTCTGGGACAACAGCACACTGATGCGCACTTGGGACACTAATATCTGTTTTGTGTGGGGTTAAATGAATGAATAAAAGGCGGACAGATGGTGGGCCTGATGCCACACGGAGAATACACACTCCAAGACTTTTGCTTGGATGGGCACTTAACGAGCAATCTGCCGCTTCCATCTCCTTGACCTACATATTTGCCCTAAGACCCTTAAAGACCCCCTCCTCCTCCTCCTCCTGCACCAGCGTATACACAAACACATAACGTTGGTGTTGATAATGCGCGTCATGGGCATAAACATCTTTTTCTCCTGAAGACAATAGAGCTTATGCACAGACATTCTTTTCTTTGGAAAATGCTCCTCAACATTCTCACTGAGGCAAAAGTCTCATCAGAACACCTGATGATTTGTTTCTGAGCTTTTTGGGGCTAACTTTTATTCTCCAGGGAACGTTTGTTTGGCAGAAATGTAATAAAATGGCTTATCTGTTGTCATGGCAATGGTAGAAACTTTAGCTAACTCGTTATGGAAGGCATTTTTATCGTCAAACTGACTAAAAACATCTTAATTAAGCATAGGAAAGTGAAGGAGTTTCTTTATGTGTGATCCTTAAGTCTGTGATGAAATGTCAAAGAAGCAGAAGTGCTGTTTATCTGCCACTGTTATCTGAGTTTTTAAGTGTTCAATATTGAGTTTGTTAAAGTTTGCTTAAATGTAATATCAGTCTGTAGCTGCTTTTTCCTATTTTAGTCTTATTTGGAGTAATTATAAAATAAGCTGTAATTTTTGTCTATCTTTTGTCGTATCTTGACAGCGATATTTGGAGGATATTTTGTCAATGTGTTGCTTGAGGCTTAAAGATGCACTGTGTAACTTTGACAAAAAATAGACTTTAAGAAAAGCATGTTTTTGTCATTTAGATTTCTTTGTTGCATGAAGAAATCACAAAATCTAAGTTTTTACTTGGCCACAAAATGGACTGTTATTTGGGCTGGAAGGGGGCCTTTTTCTGTTTATTTTGGTTGTATTATTGTCACATTATAGCTTAAACATATTTGTTCCCATTCAAAATGCCCCAAAATGTGGGTTTAATTTTTTGTTTCTACTGAACTGTGTAGTTGACATTTCACCTCCAAAAGTTACACAGTGCACCTTTAAATATAGCAGCAGAGTTTAAATAACTTATTTCTGTTGTGGCTCAAGTGCATGCATTTTTGTGAGTATAAAAATTCTTGTTGTAGGTGAAAAATTGCCTTTTCTGCAGGACAACACAAGGTTACTCAAACATGCAGGAATCACTCCAAATACAACTGTGGGTAAAATAATATATAAATAAGTAAGGATTTGTTGCAGTTAAAAAAAAAAAAAAATTGATCTGGAATAAATTTGGCTGCAAATATAGATAAGAAAGATACATTTGTAATTTCCTTTTAAAAAAAAGCGTACGATTCTTTTGAAATTCCTTGCAGACTAAAACACAACACAGCAGTGCATTATCACTTTCTGTGTTTCCTTCTCAGACTTCCTGATTCGCTGGAAGCCCTTTTTCTTCTGATGAAAGGATTATTTACAATTTAAAACACATCAGGAAGAAAAATGAATACAAAATATAGCCTTTTTAATTATGAAATATATAACATAGGTGAGAGTTAGTCAAAGGGAGTCGGGGAGAGAGAGAGAGAGAGAGAGGAGAGAGAGAGAGAGAGAGAGAGAGAGAGAGAGAGATGTAGGTTAAGTCAAAAAGGAGGAAAAGCTGCCGACACCTGTCTGAGTCTGAGTAAGCACTAACCCATTTACTTTCTGTTCAGACTCTTCGGAGGTCAGTTCATCTGTGAGGAAGAAAAAAGAAAACACAGGAGGTTAAACTGCCAGTGTAACAGCTGATGTGGGTCAAACATGCATGACATAACAGTCACAGTATATGAAATCAGTTTCAAATGACGTATGACAAGTTAAATACATATTTCAACTAAGCAGAAGAAACATAATTATATAAAAGATTTCACTAAACATTTTACTTGATTAAATACAGAGACTATACAAAAACGATAAGTACTGTTCATATTCAAATTCAAATACACAAAATTTGCCTTGTTAAAAAAATTCTTAATGGCAAAGAGGTCCAAGGCAGGCAGCCGGTCAATATGTTAAACGAGGCAAGTTTTTAGTATTTACAGACTTAAACTTTAGCTTGGAGAATTCAAACTAACTTCTCTCATTATTTTTTTTTGCAGCCATGTCCAACATGTCCATGTCCAAACCAGAAACAGAGAAAAACTGAAGACAAACATCCTGACTTGAACACTGGAACTCAGTCCATTGATTTTCTTAATATCCAAGATCGGATTGTGTTATGGTTTTTATCAAGGTCTCCTCCGGTGAGACACGCCCAGAACACCTCACCAGTGAGACTTTGTCAGGAGGCATCTGGACAGGGCCACCTCAGCATGTCGTCTCAACATGGAGGAACAGTGGCTCTACTCTGAGTTCTTCCCATGGAACTGAGCTCTTCATCTTAGCACCAAGTGAGCATTCAGTCGCCATGTAGAAGAAACTCAATTCAACTCAACTTGAAATCAAGAGCTTTGCCTTTCAACTCAGCTCCTTCTTCACTAAAACAATCAGACACAGCGACCTCATCACTTCTGACGCTGCGCCAATCCACTTGTCAATCTTACTTTGGTTCTTAAAGCCGGCTGCAAACAGAGTTTTGCTGATTTAAGCCCGATGTGCCTCTCTACGAGTTCAGGGAGGCGTGGCCAGAGTAACAATTTTCGTAAGAGATTTTTTGTCGTTTCTCTCCTTATGTCTGTGCGTCACTGCGACAATTTGTCGGGATGCATCTCGTAGTTCACATGCTGCACGTGCACATAAAATAAAGAAGAAATGTTTCCTCCTCATCTGTAAATAAATGTAGCGCGTTTGCTTGTAGTCAAACGGCAGGATTCTTTTTCCAATCATTACGCACGTCATCTCCAACACACCTGCTCCTTCACCGACATTAGCTACTATATACAACATGGAGTTTGTTTAAACTTTTTCATTTCATGCCCACAATGTGTATATCTAAGAGCCTCGGCTTTCCTGTGACGTTGATAAACCTGGTTTAATCCACTCGTGTTTCCTTGTTCATTTTTCTAACCGCGCACATGAAAGAAAACTCTACACTCTATCACGAGACACACCGCTGTTCTCCGCTCACTCCGCTCCCCAACTTTGTGTCGTCTCTGTTCAATCTGTGACGATGATGCGACTGTGAGACAAATAATCGTTGTAAGTGTCCTATGTCTGTGGCCTCTTCTTTTCTTTGGCACGTCAAAAAATCGCAAAAGATCCTAAACTCCTGTAGTTTGCAGCCGGCTTTAATATATTTCAAAAGCACAACTCCAGCACCTAAATAGTCGATAAGAGAGAATATTAAAGTAATAACTGACCATGTGCTACAAAAGTGCCCAAGTTTGAAGATATTCAAACTGTGTGAGAACAAGTTTGAGGAGAACAGTTGTAAGAAACAGTAACACTTTATAAGAAACCAGCTCAGAAGAAAACAGATTGTGTAACTAAAACAATAATAATAGGTACAGTTTACAAAGAACCTTTCCAGACAGTAAGAGTTGCTTAACAGTTTGACGCACAATTCACTCACCTCATGTTCTGTTGGAAAGTTCTGACTGTAGCCCAGACGGATTCACATGTGTCTGCTTGTCTCTGCATCAGCCCAAAAACTGAGTCACATCACATTCATGGAGCTGTAATCGAGGAAAAGGAAACACTGCAATAAGTATATTACTAGTTTTTTTCCATAGTCGCATTGACGTCGTAGAATGATGATGTCATGAAAAGATGGTGGGCAAAGGCCAGGATTTTTAATTTGCCAGGAAATATCATTATGTGTTTTTGTGAATTAAATTTATTGTAAAATATTATGCATTTATATGGTGTTCATTTTTATTGTCTTGTATATGTTGTGATGTCATGTGAACACATATACAGTATATTTGCAGTTCTACCTAATAGAGCTTATGCACCAACATCTTCCGGTCTCAGATTGACATAGGTCACTAAATCCGGTGACGTAGTTGCCATAGTCACACAGTTGTTAACTACAAAACCGATAGACATTTGGACAAGTCCTAAAGCAAAAAAAAACAAATCTCTTTTGTCATCTGTTGTAGACGCAGCAATGACTGTAACAGCAGAAAAGTGTAGCCTCTGAACTGGAATTTTATCAGATAAAGTTGTAAAAGTATGCGCCAACTTCATGGAAAAAAGATGACAAAAAAGGACGTGTTTTTATATAGAGGATGTCTTCGGACTAGCCCAAAACCTCTGCATCTGGGCATTCGGGAAGACATTAGTGCATAACCCCTAAAAAAGAATGCATACTGGCATACTTCCTGCTTTTGTACAGTGCAGATGTCTTTTTGTCTTGTCCCTTCTATCTCTTGCAATAACTGTAACTAAACTTCAGAAGGCAGTGGCGGCGCGCACATTAGCACAGCGGCCCGGAGGCTCACTTCTAAACGTAATTTTGTTGTACTCTGTGACAATAAATCTTTCTGTTCTGTTCTGTTCACAAATGTAACAATTTGCTGGAAAAACTGTCTTAAATTAATATGGCTTTTCTTTATGGATTACCTTCTTTTTATAGATTTATTGTGCAATGTTCCTGTAAAAAAAAAAAAAAAAAATGTGGATGAAATAATATACAGTATACTTTTTCATAAATAGGCTACATTTTTTCAGGAATCCTTGCAGCTACAATGGTTAACTATTTTTACATACCCACAGTACCACAGTAAGTTACAGGTAAACAGTGGACCTATATTTGTCTGTGCCAGTTGGCTGTCCTGTCGCTTTTGTAGTAAACTTGGCTCATGGTGAAACTGTAACGTGGCCGACATATGGTGAGAGAGAGAGAGAGAGAGAGAGAGGGAGAGGAGGAGGGAGGGCGGTAGAGGATTGGACTCTTTACACACTTTGAACGGAGCTAATTTCTCTAATGTGCAGACAGTCTAGGCTCAGTCTGGACAACGACTTTGGGCTGGATTCGTTTTAACAGGACGTGAACCAGACACACTTTTATGTAACGAGACAAGACACTGGGACAAATGCACAAGACTGTCCATCTATACCGACTAGGGCTTGCAATTAATCAAAAGATGCAAGCACAATCCAGTCGTCATTTATTTAGGTGTGTTTTTTGAATCCTCTGTCAGTAAAACATGTGATAGACGCCAGACTTTGGGAGAAAAGCCCTAGTTCCTGCTTTGTCTAAATCAAAGGCCTCTTAATGACAAATAAAGATTTTGATTGATTGATTAATAATAAAACATTTCAAAAGAGCAAACAGCAGATTGTAGAGTCTCTGTACCTAGAAACGATTATTCAATTACTGAATAAGTAGATTATCAAAATAATCAGTTGTGATTAAAGAATTACCTAGTTTCAGCCATAATCAGTACATTGCATTTCATTTTTTATCTCATAATTTGAAATTGCATAAAGCAGAATGGCAGTAATTATGATTATGCTTATAGATTAGATTAAACTTTATTGTCATTACACTTTTACAGTGCAATAAAGTCATTACCACAATAACAATGTAAATTAAACAATTTATCAAGTACGACATGTGGATTTATATGTTTGTAAATTAATGCTCCTGTAATCAATAAATGAGGTAAGTAGACCAGGAGTTACAACTGAGTTTAAACAGAGGTAACTGAGATGTTGTTATGTCAGAAAAGTAAACAATAAGTTAAAAAAGATGCTAAAAACGCCAGCATCACGTTAGCATTTAGCTCGCAGCTACCATTAGCATTGCTAGATTATTTACTACTTGGAAGGTTGAATCACTTTATTTATCCTCATGTCTTCATGTCTGTATTTGACACAATATATCTCCTAAAGTCCATGTTGCTGTGTATTTTTGAGCAGTGACTGATAAAATGTTGTTCTGATTCACTCCGGAGGTCCGTTAGTGGGCGTGGCTTGATGCCGACTGTATCTATAAAGTCAGGTAACGTAAAGGTAATGTTTAAAGTCAACAACAGTTCTCTTGATTCATTGTGCATGGCTGTATTCCTTTTGTGTCTCTGTTATCCATAAACTGTTGTTTTCGGCAATTCAAACAGTTTTTTCTGACCTCTTTCTGACCACTTATTCCATTTGCTCACACAAGATGAAGAAGAGAATGTGTATCGGATAGAAAGTTTAATGATCTCTGTGAATGATAAATGGGATTAAGTTTTTTATCCTTCTTGTGTTTGTTTATCATGTGATAAAAAATAGATTTTAGACTCATTTCAGGTTTGATCCACAAAAAAATATACATTTCGACCGAAACATAGATTTCTTTTCTTTTCTAATTAATTTCTAAGACTGAAATCAAATGCTTGGGGCTTTTTTCAAAGGCTTGGTCATCTTTTTCTGTTCTTTTTCTCTCTCTCTAAAAAGATAATTTACATCAAAGTCAATAGGAAAATAAACCGTCTAAGAACCGTAATAAAATCGAGATCTGAATCCAAGAAAATAGTATGATCCATGTAGAATTTACAGCTGTGACTGGACCTTAGAAATCCTCAAATACGCCTTTAATTTTCATCTGTAAAAGTTTAATAGGAGCTTACACAGAGTAACTTGGAGTGTGTATTGAATGGAAGAGCTTTGTAACTTAACCTGTAGACAGGACTGATCCACTTTCTTCCTGATCTGTCTCTGTGTTATGTGTTTGTGGTGAACATTTGGTGGAGCAGGTGGAGCTTTCCTCTGTCTCTTACATTAGATTATCAGTTCAGTTCAAACAGGTGAGTTTCAATGGGAACAGGTCAAGTCTGTGCACAGTTTAGACGACATCAGACTTTCTGATCCGTCTGCTCCTCTGACGCTCTCTCTAAGCCCCTCTCTCTCTCTTTCTCTCTCTCTTTCTTTCTCTCTCTTTCTGCTCTTCTGTTGCTTTCTCTCTCTTAGCTTTATTTTTTTCTCTTCTCTACCACATTCTCTTTCTAGCTTGTGGCCATACCAGCATGCCAAAGCCTGATCCAATCTGATCTCAGAAGCTAAGCATGTTGGGACTGGGCAGTACTTAGATGGGAGACCTCTGGAGGGTTCAGGTGCAGTGAGACAAACAGAGAAGAAACTCGTTGTGGTCCTTAGGCAAGACACTTCACCCACATTGTCTAGTCTGTATCTGGTGTGAGTGAAAATGGTTGGTGGTGGTCGGAAGGGCCAACAGCACAATATGTCAGCCTCGCTTCTGTCAGTCTGGTCCAGGGCAGCTGTGGCTACAATACAACTTACCACCATTGAGTGTGGAATTAATAATGCAGAATATGAAGTGTCTTTGGGTGTCTTATTATTATTAGCTGTCTCTTTCTCTGTCTCTACATCTCTCTCTTCGCTCTACCACTCTCTCTCAGTCTAGCTATCTTTCTCTTTCTACCTCTCTCTATCTTCTCTCTACCTCTCTTTCTTGTGTCTACATCTCTCTGTCTCTACTTCTATCTTTTTCTTCTCGTTACCTCTCTCTCTATCTCTCTCTCTACCTTTCACTCTCCCTTTCTTCTCTCTCTTTATTGTCTCTTTACCTCAATCTCTGTCTCTCTCTCTTCACTTTTACCTCTCTCTTTCTTGTCGCATCACTCTCTTTCCTTTCTTTACCTCACTCTCTCTTTCTTCTATTCTCTCTTTCACTCTCTGTCGGTCTCTTCTCTCATCCTCTCACTCTCTCTTCCTTCTCTTTATCTCTCTTCCCCCTCTTCAGCTTACTTCCTCTCTTTCTTCTCTTTACCTCACTCTCTCCTTCTCTCTTCTTTTTTACCTCACACTCTCTACCTCTCACTTTCTTCTCTCTCTTCTCTTCACTCTCTTTCTCTCTGCTCTTTCTCTCTACCTAACTCTTTCTGTCTTTCTTTTCTTCTTCTCTCTCTCTTCTCTTAATCCAGTCTCTCTCTTTCTTCTTGTAACCTCTCTGTTCTCTCTCTTTCGTCTCTCTTATCTTTGCTTCTGTGACTCTCTCTCTCCATCTCTCCTCTTTACCCTAGTCTCTTTCACTGCTTTCTCTTTTCTTCCTTCACTCCTCTTTCTCTTCTTTTACTTCCCTTCACTCTCTCTCTTTCTCTTTACTTCACTTCACTCTCCTTCTCTTCTCTTTACTTCCCTTCACTCTCTCTCTTCTCTTTACTTCCTATCACTCTCGCTCTCTTTCTCTTCTCTTTATTTCCCTTCACTCTCTCTTTTCTCTCTCTTTACTTCCCTTTACTGTTTCTCTCTCTTTCTCTTCTCTTTACTTCACTTCACTCTCTCTCTTTCCCTTCTCTTTACTTCCCTTTATGTCTCTTCTTTCTTCTCTTTTAACTTCACTCTCTCTCTTTCCCTTCTTTACTTCCCT
Organism: Mugilogobius chulae; assembly: GCA_038363315.1. NCBI lineage: Eukaryota > Metazoa > Chordata > Actinopteri > Gobiiformes > Gobiidae > Mugilogobius > Mugilogobius chulae. Next base: position 35,618,960 of record CM076408.1, read on the forward strand.
TAACTCTCACTCTCTTTTTCTCTTTACTTCCCTTAACTCCTCCTCTTTCTTTCTCTTTACTCCCTTCACTCCTCTCTTTCTTTCTCTTTACTTCCTTCACTCTCTCTCTTTCTCTTCTCAGTACTTCCTTCACTCTCTTCTTCTCTTCTCTTTACTTCCCTTCACTCCTTTCTCTTCTCTTTACTTCACTTCACTCTTTTTCTCTCTTTACTTCACTTCACTCTCTCTCTCTTCCCTTCACTTTACTCTCTTTCTTTCTCCTTACTTCCCTTCACTCTCGCTTTCTCTTCTCTTTACTTCACTTCACGCTCTCTCTTTCTCTTCTCTTTACTTTCCTTCACTCTCTCTCTCTCCTTCTCTTCTCTTTACTTCCATTCACTCTCTCTCTTCTCTTACTTCCATTCACTCTCTCTCTTCTCTTTACTTCCCTTCACTCTCTCTCTTTCTCTTCTCAGTACTTCCTTCACTCTCTCTCTTTCTCTTCTCTTTACTTCCCTTCACTCTCTCTTTCTCTCTCTTTACTTCCCTTCACTCTCTCTTTCTCTTCTCTTACTTCCTTCACTCTTTTTTTCTCTTTACTCACTTCATCTCTCTCTTCTCTTCCCTTCACTTTACTCTCTTTCTCTTCTCTTTACTTCCTTCACTCTCGCTTCTCTTCTCTTTACTTCACTTCACGCTCTCTCTTCTCTTCTCTTTACTTCCATTCACTCTCTCTCTTCTCTTTATTCCCTTCGCTCTCGCTCTCTTTCTCCTCCTTTACTTTAAACACTCTCTCTCTTTCTCTCAGTCTCTTTGCTTTCTCTGTCTCTCTTCTTTCTTTACCCCAGTCTTTCTTTCTCTTCTCTTTACTTCCCTCCACTCTCTCCTTCGCTCTTCTGTCTCTCTTTCTCTCTCTCTACTCTTTCTTCCCTTCACACTCTCTCTCTCTCTTCTCTTTACAGTATGACTCAAAGACACACACATACAAACAAACAAGCTCATGTTTTTGCCTTTGCCTTTGTGTTTTGTCCTCCAGAGCCACCGTACTCATGACCTAAACCTGAGTCAATGCTAATTACTGAACCCGGGTTAAACGAGGATCATAAACGTCCCTACAGGGGCCGTGAAGTCTGCCTGAACGGCGATGTGTTTACAGAAGGAGGAGGAGAAGACACCGAACGCCTTGAGCAACAGAAAGAAAGTGAACTTCTCTCAACTCCGGCCCGGAATCAAAACAGGTTGTGCAAGACGGGAATGTCGGAGGTGTAAAAATGCTTTGAGGAGAAGAAAACTGTGTAACGAAGTGAAACGTTTCTGTTTTATGTCTTGTGTGAGTCACTGGCACCAATGTTTTAGTCACCAAACTGTACGTGCAATTAAACATCAGACAATTATAGAGCTGGAATTTACCTGTCGCCTGCTGTCACTGACTGAGCCTTTTACAGACGTTAGCATCCGGTTTTCTGTCAACGATTTGTGAAGAAGTGTCTCCATTCTTGTCGTCAACATTCACTTTCATGCAGCTGCACTCAACACCTCATTATAAGGACACTTATTATTTTAAAAGGGCGTTTCTAGTTGAGAATCTTGTTCTATAGCTGGAGTTATGTTTTTAGATATTATTATTTCTCCTCTGAGCTTAAAAAATCAACACTGTTCTGAATTTCACTGAATGCTGAATATAACGCTTGCGGCACGGTGGCTGAGCGGATAGCGCTCTCGCCTCACAGCAAGAAGGTCCCGGGCCGGGCCTTTCTGTGTGGAGTTTGCAGGTTCCTCCCCGTGTCTGGGTGGGTTCCTCCAGGCACTCTGGTTTCCCCCACCAACCAATAACATGCATGTTAGGGTAATATCCTCTAGCTACGGTAGTCCTGACCAAGCCTAGCAACAACACCTGGAGATGGGTCCCCGAGCGCTGCACTGTGGCGATCACTGCTCCTGAGGAGGTGCCCCAGAGGCATTGAAGGATCCAGGGTCAAATGCAGAGGACAAATTTCCCTACAGAGACAATAAAAGTATACCTTAACCTTAACCTTAACCAAACATGGGAGATGCATATGAAGTAATACCTAACAGTCCGATATATTCATGAAGAAAAATGCCTCGTATGTGAATTTACATGTGCCAAAAAGCAAAGAAAAATAGTGTTTAATGTTGGAAAAGCTTTTGGACACAATCCACATTGTTTGAGTAAGCGCTCCTCAAACTTTTTCAGTCGCGACTCCCAAAATAATAACCCTAAGCATTTGTGACTATCTTTAGTAGTGATGTAACGATATGCAAATCTCCTGATATGGTAATTTTCACGATATATTACAGAGGGCCCGCATTATTGAGATTCTGATAACAATAATAAACATTCAAGTGATATTTTCCACTCAATCATTCAGTGATTCCTTTTCTTGGCTGCAGATTAAAGGTTAAAGTTCTCTCACACTGTATTACAGAGATGCTTTCTTGTTTCTTTCCTTGTTTATTAAAATGTTATGATTTTTTTGCATAAAATGTTTGTTAATGTTCTGAACTCAGAACTATTTTGATGCAAAGTCATGCTGTTTAATATTGTGAGGTGACAACGACAATCTTGTGACTATTTTGGTATTACAATATCATCAAAATCGTTCCATCCTAGTCTTTATTCTTATGTTTCACTATATTATGATAACAGGAATCTAAACCTGTCACTACATTTGAAAGGTTCCAAAATCTAATTATCTTGTCTTTGTAAGTCTCTGTGATGATGGCTGCATATGTATTTTGGGGCATTTGAAGCATGTGTCAGCTCTCTCCGCTGTCTCTGGCAGAAACTACGGCAACTGCAACCTTCCTCCTCCGCCTCCTTCCCAACACATTCCCGACCTGAATTTCTGTTCTGGAAAACCCTGGCTCTTTGGATTTTTTTTTTAAATTTAGCAGAGTAAAATGTGTTTAGATGTGTTTTGCGGGCATATTTCAATCTTAAAGCTACACAAAAAAAAAAAAAAAAAGTTATGTTTGGATTCCCATTGGCTAGTTTAATTACACAGCTTAAGTGACTGCAATATTTCAGTTGATATATTTTAAAAGGGATTCAGAACTTTATTTTCTCTCCACTCAACTTTTTTCTGTGTTTCTCCGGTAAAAACACACCTTGACATTGAAAATAGTCTCAAAATCAGACCTAAAAATCTAAAGCGTGCAGAAAGGTCTCCCACTTACATTCTTTTTTTTTTTACATAACATTGCCAGCTTCTGCTCTTGAGTGAGATAACTTTTCTGTGTCAAACGCCGAGCCCAGTGAGCAGAGCGACTGTGGCGGCTCCATTGTGATGACAGGCTGACTCACAGGACTGTGCGTGCCACCGGCCTTGTACACATTCACTTATAAACACTGCTATTGTAAAGTAATCGCCTCCTTCAGAGACAGATAAGACTTTGTGACTCCAGCAGAGCAAACAGACACTGCTCAGGTTACACAACAATTATCAGACTTGGACAGGAACAGGGATGACATTTCGATTACAATGTGAAGCGTTAATCAAAAGTGAAAACATCCTCGTGGGAGTTTGAAGTAGTAAACCGACTTCTGTGGAAATGAGCCAGCCTTATTTACACACTATGATTCATTATTAGATGCAAACTGGAACTATTATTCATCCAAATTATTGCGTTATTCTGTGTATTTAGTAGTAGTAAAATAATAATATAGAATGCAGATCAGTATTTTACATTTTCTTCATTGCAAAATGTAACACTGACCTAAAACGACTTAGAACTATAAAAAGATGCATTGACTTCCTGTTCAAAACTGCAGAACTGACAATTTGGGGGCGTGGCTTGTCCAGGGGGAATTTCATGGTTAAAGAGCCATAAGAATTTATTGGCAACTTCAATATTCTCGCTCTTTTGAGACGTTTCTTGGTAATTTACGTGCATTTTGAGCACAACTATTTCAAGTCGAGTCCCAATTAAAGTGTCCACGACAGGTTGAACTTTTAATTTCACAAAGACATAGTTAAGATCTGTATATTTAAGGTTTTACTAAGCATTTTTCAAATTACATTCCAGTTTGTCCATTTTTTAGCATTAAAATTTTACTTCCTGTTCATCAATGATGACATCACGCTGGGTAGTTGCCTAGCGACCATTTAATAAATTAGGCCAAAACTCTTCACATGTAACTTATTTTTTTTAACTAGAGCCATAAAAATACACTAGAACTCACTTTTTTGTTAAATGTGTGTTTACAGGGCCATAAAAATCTGTTTCTTGTGAGAAAATTGAAAATATCTTTGTCTCGCTAGTGTGATGTCATCAGTTTAGAACTCTGCTCTACTTCCTGGTATTTTCAAAAGATTTTCAAATTTTTCTCCTCAACCTGCTCTTGATTAACTTAAAACTATCATTTATATTTACAACAGGTATTATTCTACCAAACTAAATTAAAATTTGAAAAACATTCAAACCTGTCATAAGCACTTTAAGTCTTAATGGATGTTGTTGAAGTGGTGTTATCTCAGAAAAATAAACATATTGTTCTGTAGATGTTAAATACGCCAGGCGACGCTAGCAACACTTTAGCATCAAGCATAGCCCACAGCTACTGATGGAGCGAATATTCAGCCTGGCAGACTATCGCTCCGTCCGAATTCATCAAATTGTCCCCATAGCTCCTAGCTCCTTAAGCCAAAACCGGATGCACGTGACCACACACCATACTAAGTGCTGTCCGGATTGTCAGTTCAGTTAGGAAGGAATTAGGAGAAGGAGCCTATGCTTCCTATCATAGCTCCTTTAGCATAGGAACCATAGAAGCTTCCTAACGGCAGTAAGGAGCTATGAGACATCCCACAATGCACTGCACAGATCGCTCCAAAAATGAAGGAATATTTATGACAATATATAATCTGTGAATGAAGAGTTTGTAATGAATGAAAAGTTTTACTGCCTCAGACTTTAAACACATGATACATAAAACAAACTTTATAAACTTTGAAAATATAAGGTTTTAGTGCCACATTGCCTTCACTAAATGTATTACCGCATCACTTAAAAGGAACCCCGAATATTTACATAAATAGATCGAAAATACTTCGCGTAGGTATACTTACTAAAAAGTAGAACTTAAAGTAAACAAATATTCGCTGTTTGACGTAAAATTGTTATGTTTACAACAACTTCCTGATATTACGGGCGCCGCCATCTTGAGGTGATGACGCAGAATCGTGTGGCGCACTGGCGCAGTGAGCGTCAGTCGTGAGACGCAACAGCTGCAACAGTTGCCGTTGATCTGGTTAACAGGAGCGTCAGTAGTTTTTCGTCGACAACACATTGTAAAATGGTACATTGAGTGGCTTTTGGTTGTGATTTCGTCTCGGGAGGAAACAAGGAGAATGCGGTAAGCTTTCATAACTTTCCTCGTAGTTACACGATTCGACGTCATACTACCCATAATGCACTGCGTTGTAAACAATGATGGCGTCTTCCGTGAAAATATATTTCGTAAAAGTTTAATAAAACGGTAGATTTTTCAGATTATTTTTGTGTGTATTTATATCTTTGATGATATAAGGAAAACTCGAAAACAAACATAAAAAAATTCTCGGGGTTCCTTTTAACACTATTTAGACTACGTGTGAAGAAGTGAATCTTACGCCGGGACACAGGCTCATTTGCATAAAGTCCGCTACAGCGGGGGAGAACGGAAAAGGGGAGACGCGCTGCTGCTGCAAAGCAATACTGGAATATATTTGTCTTTTCTCACACAGACTGCTGATGGTGAGTATGTTATATTTATTCTGTCCTGTCCTGTGCATATATAGGTCTACATACTGTTTGTGCTGTAAAGTATTGTTGAAACTTCGTGTTTAAATTTTTTACAAAGATGGTTCAGTCTGAGGTTTATTGCAGTATTTTTATTAAACAGCCGCAGATTCATGAACAAATGTGTTGTTTCTGTAACTCTCGTGTCATTCAAATCAGCGCATTAGGTGCGTGTTTTGTAGTCCGCTGGTGGATGTTGTAGTTTTTCATGAACAGCTGTAGAGTCGCGTCATTTCCCTCGTTGTTTCCCGCCGCTGGTTAGGACGTTCGGATTCACCAAACGGAGCTAAGAGCTCTTCTCTCAGCTGTCTAGTGCTCTTACTGTAGACCTCCTGACGACCTCCACCGATAAGGAGCTAGAGGCTAGGAACCAGGAGCTAGGGGCTATAAATTAGGTTATTCGGAACCAGGGTATGTCGGCTTTGCCTCACTCATCAATCAGATCCTCTGACGTCATCCTGTATCCAATCACATCATGGCCCTGGTGTAGCTCAGCCAATCACCCAGCAGCTCTCATCTCCTCCTCGCTCCCTTCAGCCAATCACCCGGCAGCTCTCATCTCCTCCTCGCTCCCTTCAGCCAATCACCCGGCAGCTCTCATCTCCTCCTCGCTCCCTTCAGCCAATCACACGGCAGCTCTCATCTCCTCCTCGCTCCCTTCAGCCAATCACCCGGCAGCTCTCATCTCCTCCTCGCTCCCTTCAGCCAATCACACGGCAGCTCTCATCTCCTCCTCGCTCCCTTCAGCCAATCACACGGCAGCTCTCATCTCCTCCTCGCTCCTTTCAGCCAATCACCCGGCAGCTCTCATCTCCTCCTCGCTCCCTTCAGCCAATCACACGGCAGCTCTCATCTCCTCCTCGCTCCCTTCAGCCAATCACCCCGGCAGCTCTCATCTCCTCCTCGCTCCCTTTAGCCAATCACACGGCAGCTCTCATCTCCTCCTCGCTCCCTTTAGCCAATCACACGGCAGCTCTCATCTCCTCCTCGCTCCTTTCAGCCAATCACACGGCAGCTCTCATCTCCTCCTCGCTCCTTTCAGCCAATCACACGGCAGCTCTCATCTCCTCCTCGCTCCCTTCAGCCAATCACCCAGCAGCTCTCATCTCCTCCTCGCTCCCTTCAGCCAATCACACGGCAGCTCTCATCTCCTCCTCGCTCCCTTCAGCCAATCACACGGCAGCTCTCATCTCCTCCTCGCTCCCTTCAGCCAATCACCCGGCAGCTCTCATCTCCTCCTCGCTCCCTTCAGCCAATCACCCGGCAGCTCTCATCTCACTTTTTACTATTGACCCTATTTTGTCCCGCCCACTTGGCTTGGAAACGCACTTCCTGTTTAGCTCTGTTAAGGTAGCTAACGTGTTTGTTTGTCTGTCTTGTGGGGTAATTTTAATTAAATATAATGACAGTTAAAATAAACCCATCAACTGAAATCTACAGGCTAAATGCAGCTAAACAGGAAGTGCATGTCCTAGAAAAGTAGGCGGGACAAAATAGGGTCAATAGAGGTTACGCAAATGACATCATAGCGTTTTAAATGTCAGCAGTGAGTGGCAAAAATGAATGAGAGTCAATGGAGACAGATTACATTTTCTACAGCCCAAACGCAGCTACAGACTGATAATAAATATAAACACTACACAACTACTGCAAAATACTGAGTTTGTATATGACACATAAAAATAGAAAATTAGGTAAACAGTGGCAGAAAAGCAGATAAACCACAACAACACTTCTGTTTCTCTTTGACACAGACTTTAGGATAATACACAGCTCAACTCATTACAATTCAAAACTTAAATAAAATGTTTTAGTCAATGTGATAAGTGATTTTGTTTGTAACTCAACAATAAAAATATCTAAAATCAACTGCCATTAACAAACAAGCTAGCTACATCTGCACTGTTGCCGTGACAACAGAAAAGCTACTTTATACAATTTCAGCCAAAACAAGCACTTCTTGGAGAAAAATCAGACCAAAAAAAAGCTAAAAAACACTTTGTATCAAGTGTTCTGATCATAGTTTTGCCTCAGTCCGAATGTTAAAGAGCAAAAATGTACTTGAAATACTATAAGTAATCTGTCACTTTTTCTTTAAACCCAGTTGTTGCCCTCACTGGAACTGAATTTTAGCTTCTAAAATTGGCACATTCTTATTATTTTTTTAGTTATTTGTAACTTTAGTAATCGCAACTATTGATAAAACTAATAATCTCTTGACATTTCTACCAACTGAAAGCGCTAGCACAGCAGATGTCATGAGATTTTTAACTTTTACTAATCCCGAGGTGAAAATATTTGTCCACAAAAGGGAATTTCACAACATGAAAAAACACTGATCTAAATGTCCGTTTTTGATCCGCTCTGACGTAAACACAGCGTTGACGAAAACACCTCGAGCGGCTAAACCCCGAGGACAATAATAATACAGGAGTAATCTTTACATATTTAAGGTCTGAGGATTATCTGTGCTACAGATCTGATGGCATTAGGCCTCGCACATGTGGTAAACAACACAAAACCAATGACATTTTTTTACTGTATTTTTGCCACATGTGGATTTATAGATTTAATACAGCCAAACCACAGTGGTAATATTTAAGAGGAAATTTTGATATAAAGTCACTATGGACAGGAATATCGAAAGTTTTTAAGTCAACGTGATTTTAGTTTATTTGTTGAAAATGCTTAGACCAGTTGATGATGGTTTATTTATGTAACACATTTTCACAGACAGCATCCCACCCTCCAGTCTGATAACAGCAGCGGAAGTGAGTGGTCTAAACACCTGGCGCCTCCTCCTCCAACCGCCACCAAGCGTAACCTAACTGCATGTTATTGTTTAGAGGGGAAACTGGAGTGTTCATAGGAAATCCAGCCAAACACGAGAGAAACATGCAAACTTCACACAGAAAGGCCCAGGACGTTCAGGAGGAGTTGAACATTGAGTGTCATGTCACGCCATCTGGGTTGACCATCTATCTTAGGCCTTAAGGTGGCTGAGTTTTCTTAAAATGCCAGACTTAAAGTTGGTGTAGCTAACTTTTTTTTGTTGTAATTAAGTAAAATTTGTAATTTCTACTAAAAAGTATATGGAAATAGCAGCACTTTGTGAAAAAAATAAACTACTGAGCACTTTCTGAACTGAATAAGAAAGAATTTTAGTTCTAATCATCAGCCAAATGCTGCGCTGTGATTGGCTGAGCTTGGGTGGTCCTCCCAGTTTCACTTTGTTGTTTGTAAAAAGATCTGTTTAAGCTCAAATTACAAACAAAAATGAATACATGTCATTATTATTGTTGAAGGAAAGAAGAAGAATGAATATATGTCATTGTAGAAGGATTTATGAGAAGAAGTACTGTAATTTCTGCCCTATTGAGCGCACCTGAATATAAGCCGCACCCACTAGTTTTAAGTAAGAAAAATGATAAAGTACATATATAGGTCGCACATGTTAATAGTAAGCCTATGAGAATCTATAATTTGCTGCATTGTCTTATAAGCCGCATAGTTCAAAGCTCATGAAAAAAGTAACGGCTTATAATCCAGAAATTACGGAAGTCAGATTTAAAATCTTCTGTATATTGTGAAAATAGCTACCCCACCCTTAAGTAGTCTAAAACTCAAACTGAAACGGTTTTTGAATCCTTCAGAGCACAAAAAACAGGTCTGGACTCTTTGTGAAATCGAGGCTTTGTAATTTGAGCCTGTCTGTCTGATTGACTAATGATAAGTGAGAAGCAGCTCTGCACAGAAGAAAAACAGAATCTAATTTCCGCCTAAATTTTCTTTGGTGGTAATAACGTAGAGCAGTAAATCTAGTGTCACTAGTTTGACACTATTTGGCATTTGTCATACAAGAACAGAGAGTTTAGGAATTGACGTGTAAAAATTCCTTTTTAATAATTTTCTACGACATGTTCCAGTCGGGGATTGTGGGAGCCTATATCTCGCTGCCTTGGGCCTTAGGCGGGAGAACTAAGGGATAAAGGCCAACTCATCGCAGGGTTAGAGACAAACAACCATTCAGCCACTGAAGGTTGAAGAAAGCCAGAAAGAACCCACAGTAACATGAAGAGAACCTGCAAACTCACAATCTTCTTACTGCAAACTGTACTGTACGTCATACCTACAATGCCAATGGAACAAAACCAAATAATAAGAAAGCACATTTTGTTCTTCATAATAACTATTTAACAGTAAGAAATGAAATTATATGTCACCTGCTTCATAAATAAATATATTGACTCACTGGCAACATTTTTATATCAATTCAAGAAATTCTAACTTGCCTAAACATGCCAATAAATAATCTACTAAAATAATTGTTATAGTTGCTGTTCTAAAAGCCATATATAAAATTCTATAAGCAAAGCAATAACATTTCTATAGATAAATGCTGACTGCAGAACCTCCAGGGCTACTTGTAACATTATTTTCCCATGGTAAATTACACATGCAAATCTCTGTCTATATAATAATGTCTGCTCTTTTGCATTGATCATATCTCTTCCTCGTTATTACAGTTATTTTCCCTGGCTCATTTGCATTTGTTTACTGTGCCGTGATCTCTTCCTGGTGACAAGGCAGTGACAGTAAATTCCACAGAACCGAGTGTAATCCTCTTTCTGCTCGTGCCGTGTCATGTCGTGTTTACTGTTTACTGCGGCTGAACTGGAAAAACAGCTCCGGCGGGAAGGTCCGTGCTGCTGAAAGTACCTCGGAGAAACCAGAAGAGAAAGTACTTTTACTGCAAGAACGTATTACTCACACACAACAACTAACTACTAATGTCCCAGCTATGTCTCGATACTGTTTTTTCTTTTTTCGGCTCATAATTGAGGTTCTGCAAATGATAACACGGTATTATAAGTGGCGAACATGAATGAGACAGCCATTCATTAGTTTTCTTCCACTTGTAACGTAGGCGTGGCGGGTGACTGGAGCCTATCCCGGTGACTTTGGGCCTTCGACGGAGTGGGAACAGAGGCCAACTTGTCGCAGGGCTAACACAAGAGAAAACCACAATCATTCACTCTCTCATTCATTCACTCGGAGAATTTACAGTGTTGCCAATTGATGTTTTTGAAGGTGGGAGAAGATCATGAGACGCTGATTTGGTCCGATGAGGGATTCTAAACCAGGCGGTGCACGGTAGCATAGTGGTGTTGAAGTAATTGTTGATTTAATGTCTACTACTGTTGTCTAAAAAGAACAAATCTGATGATCGTTGACAATAGATACAGCCGGCATTAAAGGTCATGCCCACGAACAAACCTCTGTGGGGGAAACATAACATTGACAGTGCATCAGAACAACAGTTTTGACTTGAATTAGTTGTGCAAAAAATACACCTTATTTGCCAGAAAACAACTTTAAAGAGATAAAAAGTTCACTTTCCCATAGCACTTCCCCCAAAAATGACACTTTTCTGATTATATCTACGGACTCTGTGCTTGAAGTCTGTTTATTTTTAAATTGCTAAATTTAAGCTTTAGGGCCACTGGAAAGTACGCGACAAGTTCTGGACTTAGGCTGTTTTAACGCTATAACAGTTTAGATTTTTCCAGGAAGGTTTAATCCACAGTCCAGATGTGAACACTGCCAAGAACCATGGTCCTTCGGTCCGCAAAAAGTTGTTTGACTGAGGGTTAGCAATAACAGACAAAAGCTTTCTATTATAGAGGGATTTTTTTGTTTATCAACCTGCAGAAAGAGCCACTGCTCATAGACACAAACAGTGAAAACAAGTCAAAAAAGCACCAATGTCAGCTAACTACAAGTCGAGTCAGAGCGAAGTTTAAATGGATGTTTTTGATGTGTAGCTATCTCAGTTAGCTGACAACCATGACTCAAAAGTTATGTTGCTAAATCAACATTGGTGAATGAAATTTGACTCTATGACCCTTAAAAGTTACATTCAGGTGAATGAACAACAATGAGGAAAAACAGTCTCAAGCTTTAGGAGACAGACGTCTGTCAGACCGGTACAGATCTAATCCAAACAGCTGCTCTCGTCCCGTTTTGTTGTTTTATTAAAAGACGTTTCCCCAGCTAAGCAGACGGCTCTTTCTGCATAATGTATGTGCAGTAGGGCTGAAAGAGACGTCGACCGAAAATACCTCTGTAAACACACTTCATTTAATGAAGACTTCTTATTTGTCAGGTCTTTAACATGTTGAATAAAACAATCATCACTCATTTCTTTTTCACTTTAGACTGAGGTAGTGAAAACCTCATAGAAATGAACTCAACAGGAAGTGAACCTGTTTGTAAAACGTTAATGATGAGTTGATGGGTTTCATAGTAGTGTTTTGCCCACAGTATTCTGTCTGTGTAGTATGTATATTGTTCAAAACCAGGAAGTGGGCTATTAGCATGCTATGTTGTTGTCAACTTTATCCGGCTTCTGAAAGTTGTGAAAAAAGACTATAAAACTGTATTGTGGTTCAACATTTTGAATTCTAGGAACACATTTGACAACTGAAGAAACCATTTTCACTTCTGTAAATAATTCTGCTTTTCATTTGACTAATTGCACAGCTCTACAAAGTTACTCCTTTCGCTTATTCTTTAATTTAGCCATTGTATTTTGAACACTCATTTCTGCTTGGTCATAGTTGTATCTACACTTTAATTGGAAAGTCCCCGTGCTGCGTGCCCTTTGTCCCGTCCACAGATCTCTGGGTGGGACATTTCTTTAGGACAGCGTGACTCAAACAGCTGAAAACATGAATCACTGGACTGAACTGTTTCCACTTTCATTATCACAGAAGATAACGAACTGCAGCCAATACAAACTGATATGACACATGCATCGCTGTTACCACGACTCACATCAGCTGATCCTGTGTACTCTGAGGTACCTTTGGCTCATCTTGTGCTAAAACCCAAATGGCATTTTTTCTAATTTTGACAAAGTTTGGTGTGACAGTCCTTATGCTAAACATGAATCATCTTTTTACAGCGGTATAAAGTTGCAATTTTTAAAGTAATTGACATGTAAAAGTAAGAGTAATCAGAGTAATTTGAGTTATAAAACTGAACTTTTCCACCCATGTGATCAAAACGCACATGGGTGGAAATTTGTCGATGAAAGCAACAAAAATGTTTATTTAGATGATCAGGGTTTATATTGGTAAAAGGTGGTGGGTCTGAGTTTGGTAAAAAGGCTTTTCAATTTTTTGCTCCCTCGACTGGCAACATTTTACAAAATGATTAGTTTAGTTTAAGGAACTTAGATTCATTTTTTTACTAAATCTTTTGAAGCAAATTGGTTGATCTATGTTTTAAATTTTATGGGTGATTTAATGCAATGACTGTGATAAACTGTAACTTGTTTTTGTGGCCTCTTGGCCAGGAAGCTCTTGAAAAAGAGATTTTTAATCTCAATGAGACTTTTCTCGGCTAAATACAAGTAAAAAAAAAAAAAAAAGATGATTTTTACCTCAGCAGAATTTAAACAGAAGCTTGTCAGAAGCATGACATTAAGTATGAAATCCAGGAGAATAAAGAATATTCAAATGCATGAATCACCCTAAATACGTGAAAGGAAATGAGAAGAATAAACATGTTTAACAAGTTCACTGAAAGGCTAGCTCTGCATGATCTGTTTCCAAGTAAAGAAAAAGCTGGCATCATGTACAGTATTTATCTAGAACTCCACAGACTGAACTGACTCTGCTCGTAAAGCACATTTGTTGATTGAGCTCTTTGGAAGTTCTTGTTTTTACAGTCATGATAAGAAGGTCAAAATAACCGTCTGTGTCAAGGATATGAAAATCTGGATGAACCTAAACTATCTCTTAAGCTTAAGTCATTTTAATAAGCCTTAAACACCTGCAAGACTCACTAAAGCTGCAGGATGCACTCTGTAGGAGTAGAAGATATTTGGTGATTTTTAGACAAAAAAAGAGTAGGCCACAGACATAAGGACATTTAATGATTATGTGTCTCACAGTCGCATCATGTAACAGAAGACGACACAGACTTGGAGACACGCGATTGAGCGAGTGTTTTCTTTCATGTGCGCAGTGTGAAACAACAAAGATGAAACGCCAGTGAATTACAGCAGGTTTATAAAGGTCACAGGAGAACGGAGGCTCATCAGAGATAAGGGCTGTTACACTGACTCAATGTGGCCGTCAAATGAAAAAGTTTCTACAAACTAAGTGCATGGTCTTTAGTCTAATTTAAACGTACCAGCAGTAAAAAAGAATCCTGCACTATACAAGCACAAAACGCTACATTTATTTACAGATGATGAGGCAATGTTTCTTTTTTATTTGACATTTCAAGTGCCATCACAAGGCTGATGCACCAGATGCTTCTGTTGTAAAGGTCCTCGCGCTTGTTCAGCAGGTGAACCTCACCATGAAGCTCCTGACAAATAGTCCTAACAGAGTCGCAGTGACGCACAGACGTAAGGAGAGAAAACACAACAAATCTCTTCCGAAAATCTTTACTCTGGCCAAAACTCCTCAAACTCGTAGAGGGGTAACATGGCCAGTCAGATGGTTTGTCTCGCAATATTTGCGAATTCACAAACACGAGCTAAACCATTTGGCCTTCCAGCCGCCCGATTGGTTTGGGAGTCAGACACGGCGGTGTTTTGGTCCAATCACATAACAGCAGCGTGGTTTTGAGGCCCAATCACATTGTAGCAGGGCGGGCTAACACGGGCTGTTAGCGGCGAGTCTGATTCAAGCTAAACAAAGATGGCTGCTCCCGTGAATGTGTTGTTTGCTGCTTTAGCAGAAATATGGAGTTATTTCTTTTTGAAAGAAGAGCATATATGACACTTGTTCTATTCCCCCTCGGACATTGGATACACCATTACGAGTTGTTGCTGTGATTAGCTAAACTCAAATAAGGTAGGCCCCACACCCAATCAGCTCGAAGTATTTCACTAAACGCCCCACCTTTTCTCAAACGCTTTCAGCGAGTCAAGTCCCAGATGGATATAGTGAGAACTCAGGAGTTCAACACAGATCCATCTTGTGTGAGCCAGGTTAGTAGAGGGCACATCGGGCTTAAAATTGGGCCAAAACTCCTGTAGTGTGCAGACCAGATATTCACACTGGACAATGTCTCTAGCCTGTTCTTTTCCTGTTAGATGAGTTGTTTCCCTCTACAGACTCTTCACAACTCTATCTGCAAAAAGAATGTGCTTCAGTCCTGGTCACATCTTTAGTCTGTCCGTCTATGGAGTGGATCTCTCCTTCACTGTGGTTCTCCTTCAGGCTTCTTTTTTTCCCACAAGTTTGTTTGTTTGTTTGTTTGTTTTTCCTTGCCGAGAAGGAGAGAGATGCTCTGGGACAATTACCCTTTGCGGTTGATCAATAGCTGTTTCTGACTTTCTAACATTTCAATTTGCTAAATCAACAATCTTGTCTTTACAGGCAACTGGCTCTAAAAATACACTGAATTGAACTGAATTGAAAAACTCTTGTACGTAGCATCTACACACCTTTACTGTATAACGACGCTCATTCTTTGACCTTCCTGTCTGAACCAGCGATTAGTGGCCGGTGTGGGCGAAGTGTCTTGCTCAAGGGCGTAACAACAATAGTTCTTTATGTGAGAAAGCTTTGTCGCCGCATTTTCACTTCTGACATTTGCTGAACCGGTTTATCTGACTGAGGTGAAGAGTTCAAAGTGTAGTATATAATCCAGGTGAGATTTGAAACTTAATCTTAATCTAAGAGTGGATTCAAAAGACTTGGTCGGTCACTTTATGGTATAAAGCTATATATTAAATCCCCATATATTCAATTATTTTTCACTGTCTTCACTCAAATTATTCATTGTCATATGTACACATTCAATACTCCATTTGTTCAGTGTTTGTGCTGTTGTTATAATCTTCTGATTGCACATTTAGATTTTTGTATATATTGCTGATATTAGATAGCAAACTTTGTCTTTTGTAGTGTTGTAGATAACCGCGGGTTCCATATTTTTTCACTACTTGAAGCAGAAAGGAAATATATGTAAAACTCAGGCATGTGTCCAAAAAAAAACGTTTCTGTCACATGTTCTACCTGACAAGGTTTCTTCCATCTTCATGTCTGAAGGATGGAATAAAGCATTCAAATATGTGTCCGAAACGTCGCATATGATGAATAAAAAACTGGGAGCTCTAACTGCTGTGCAAATCCTTTTCCTGAATATTCTGACAAACCTTCAGATAACTTTATCTGAAGGTTTGTTTGCAACATCTGAGGTTTTCTGATTATTCTAGGTAAGTTGGGTCTAACCTAATCTTCGGGTAACATTTAAAGAACGTTTTTGGTTAGAAACTAACAATTGAGAAGCACAGGCTCACATTCCCTGAAGATTCTTTGCTAGTTAGTAGTCTCTCCTATATTTCTTTTTTTTTTTTCATTTTGTAATTGTGACAGGTTAGACATAGTATTTTACAAAGTAGACGCTATAATACAATTAAATTTTTGTTTAAACTTTAACACAAGAAATTCTTGTTTGACTTGTGCATCAGTTAGTCGACTTTAACTTTCTCCCCTAGAAGAGTTTTTCTCTCAATTTTAGACACACATTCCTGCAACATGAAGCGACTGTGAGACAAACAACCCCAGACTCAGGCTGCACTCGGTCTATCTCCTGTCCAGCTCCGGAGCAGAGTCTGCAGGGCTTCCGTTTATTTAAAACTACTAACTATTGAGAAGCGCTCACACAGCACACTCTGCAGTCCAGAGCGTCAGCTGCTTTTCGTTGGTAGGAACTTTGACTGGATCACCGAAGCCCTCTACAGTGGTCCCTCGCTCTATCACGGTTCACTTTTCTGCGGCTTTGCTGTTTCGCAGATTTTTTTTAGTGCAATTTTGTATATTTTTTTACAGTGTGCGGTCCTAGAGACGTGCGCAGTATGCGAGCTTTTCTCAAACGCACTGTTTGTGACCGTATGACATCGCAGCATTCACAGACAACAGCACAGAAGCTCTTTTAGAAAACTTGAGACAGTTTGGATTATGCAGGAGAAGCTGACCTGACGCTCGGACGTTTCTCCAGGTGAGGATTTGACTCTTTGAGCTCGTAGTTACGATAATAAGTTTGTTCACGCTGGAACACCATTTATGTAGTTCAGAGATGTGTTTGAGGAGCGTGTTGTGACTTCGCTAGAGTCCGGATGTGTTTCATGTCGGCTCTGGAGCTCGTGTGATCCGTGGCTCTGCGTCGGCTGTGGAGCGCAGCGGGACGGGCAACGTGCCAAAAGCAGAGCAGGCGAACGCGCACAGCACCGTCCCTCTTTAAACAAAAACAACTCGCGCTGTTGTATCTCACGGTGAATCATGTGTTCAGCGCATTATTACGTGTACAAAAGGCACTAAACATCAGAACCAAGCAGGTTATCAACTGAAATTACTGGTAAACAATGAAGATCACTACTTTACGGGTTTCGCCTATCACAGGTTATTTTTGGAACCTAACCCCCGCGATAAACGAGGGACCACTGTACAGTCCTTTTTACCTCACAAATCAATCAATTCTCGCGAAAGTTCGTGGTCTCGAGAGTGCTGGGATCAAAGGTGGTAACAGCAGCAGCAAAGAAGGACCAGAGGACTGTGAGTTGTTCTTTGATAGAGGACTGCATCAAGAGCTGGAGTTGGAACCTTGTTACTCGAGCAAATCAGTCTAATTATTTGGTCAAAACTTGTGTACGTGTAAAGTGTGACTCTTTTATTTAGACGATAAGCAATTAAGAAAATACAGAACTAAAAAGGTAGAACAGTAAATCAACTTCAATATATTTGGCAATGGTTTCACTTAAGTTTCTGCACAAATAATTTATTGTTCACTCCATTGCGCTTTCAGTCTTTTCAAGTGCGCTCTGGGTCAGATTTGGGTCATTTCTTTGGTGCTTCAAAACCCTCGTAAACAGACATTTTACTTTTGAAACCCGACGAGAACACATAACCTGACATTTGACCCTTATGGATTAAACCTCAGCCTATAATCATTCGAACAATATAGATTATTTCAAACACTCAAAGGCATTAAAATAAGCCGTCATTTCAATTTCTTAGGCAAAGAAGAAGACATACACAATCATTTTATGGCCTCATTATTACGGAAAGAGCAGCTTGACCTTTGAGTCCAGTGGCTTAGAGCAGAGCAAAGTGCATCTATACATATTATAATGTCAACTTCTTCTTTTTGCTAAAGACGACATGGGCATTTTCCATTTTATTGTTAGAATCTGTGGCACTGGTGGATCATTGTATTGTTATATAAGATATTTCATTTGTAGAACTCATATTTGCATAAAAGAGGAGATTGTTTGTTATTATATAGTGATAAAAGAAATGTCAGTATTATCTTTAGGACAAGGAAGAAGAAGAACCATCAGCCTCCTCAGACTTTTGGTCTACTTTCCACCACCATCATCATAAATCTAAATCAGACATTATTTAAAATTCAATTGCAACTTGTGAAAAAAAATGCTGAAATAAGGAAGTTTCCTCTGTGAATTCAGAGTGAGATGAAAAAAAAAAGGCCACGCACGTATAAATGCAGAAATAAATGATCAGTCCACATTGTGACACCACCAGGTTGTTACAGGTGGTGTAAGAAAAAAAATATATGATTCCTCACAAATGCTGATGTGATCTTGAGATGAACTGCTGTATTTCTCATGTAATTTATGATTTGACATGACAGATTTACGCCTTGTCCACACATAGCCAGGTATCTGATAAAACAAACATTTTTTTTTCTATGATTTGGCCTTTCATCCACACTAAAACAGAGGATTATCTCATATAGAACGGAGCTTTATTAAAACTCAGACCAAAGTGAAGATTTGTCCAAAACCTAGGTTTTGCGTTTGTGTCCACTAACTGCGACAAATACATAGACGTCATATATGTGACCTTATTTAAAGCAGCAATCAGGAGCACATTTGTGCGGTTTTGTGTGAATATGATTTTCTTTAAAGGGACTGTACCTGATTTTTGCATCCTAAAAATGTAAACAAACAGAAATAATTAATTTTAACCTTTTTCCTTCAGGCTACATGTAGCTAATGCATTCTGAGCTTCAGAATTGTTCATCATGATGAGTTTTAATGTTTTTTCACAGCTTTTAACAGCGAGGTGAGTCACTATGCTAACAACAGTTAGCCACAATGCTAAAAACAGAAACAGAAAAAGCTGCACACAAACGGGATTTTATTAGACATAGACAGGACTTTGGGGACTAATTTCCACCTGATTAGATACATTAACAAGGCATCAGTGCTAGGGGGAAATTGCTTTTAAGTTATCTTGTTGCAAAAAAAATCGAGTACAGTCCCTTTAAAACAGTTACGTGTGGACACAAGAGGTTTTACAAAACTGAGGACAGCAGATGTGCGTTTGTAAAAATATCCGCCTATTGTGTACATGGTGTTAGTAAAGAAAAGCAAACACAAGTTAGCATGAACTGTTTTTAGTCCATTGATGCACAGTAAATCCACATTATCCAATCAAATTCTATTGTTCAGTTTAGCATAGAAATGCTAAACTGAAAAAAGTCAACCAAAGAAATTGTTAGCTTAGTCGGAAAAAAAGTATTTTTTCATTTGTCTGAACCAAACTTGAAAACACACAAACAATAATGTATACAGAAAATGCATAGCAAACCATGTGCTTGTATCAAAATGGACTTAGTCCCAAAATATTCAGCTGATTCATATTTTTGTAGCTGTTCAATATAAATAAATATGTATATAATGTGTCCAACATAATCCAACTTTGGATCCAACTTTCAATGCATTGAGAAGAACAAGCTTAAAATGCAGCAGAGTAAATGCAAAAAGGTGACGGTCCTTTATCAGAGCTTTAGCGAGTTAGTCCTTATAAGGCTGGTTCACAGTTTGTTCGACACTTTCTCAGCACTCGTGTTTCTCAGAGCAGGACAGTGACAGACTAAAATAACACCAGTCATTTTCACACCTCCAGAGACACAAAAGAGGAACGAAAAGAAGACCAAGCCACTTATCTCCTCTTTTCTCACTGATTTCACTTCACACACCTTTCTGAGACAAACCACTGTTAAATTACCTCAACTTTGCACCACAGTCGACTCTGTTCTCACGATGAAAGACCTTAACTGTTTAAAGACACCACATACGATGATAGTACGATTCACAAGTATTTAGGATCATCACAGCAAGATTGTCCCAAATCCCAAAGCTATCTGGCCTTCAGTCAATCTAATCCAAGTTAATTTAAACAGCAACAAACATTAACCAAAGTGGTGCACAACAGGTTTCATAATAACAATGAATAAGAATGAAAAACAACAAGGTGAACAAACCAAAACTATCAACAGAAACAACTCATTCATGGTTAAAAGAAGGGTACTTTCATCTTTTCCACCAGAGTTTTCTGTGACTAATGTGTATTGTCTGAATTCAATAATATAGAGGGATTTTTTGTTTATCAACACGAGCCGAATGCACGCGCACCTGTCCTGCAGAAAGAGCCTCCGCACATAGACACAAACAGTACAGGTCAAAAAAGCTCCGTTGTCAGCAAACGTCAAGAGTTTATCACTTTGCATGACACACGCGCAGTAGGGCGGAGAGTGACGTCGACCGAAAATCCCTCTATAATATAATATTTCTTATAGTTAGAAATAGTTAGCCAGGGTCTCTCGCCATATTTTGCAATCACAAACTCAAGAGAAATCCATCTTGACCTCAACCACACTGCACACGTAAAAAGATTACACTGCAAACCAATTTATCTTGAATCTGACAACTTCCTCTCATAAATCTTTTGACACATATTAAATCGACTTGTATTCACTTTTGGTTGGAATTACGGCTTATAAACTTAATTTTACCAACATACAACAAAATAAAACTGGAGAGGACCACCCAAGCAGACCAATCAGAGAGCTGCTTTTGGCTCCTGAGTAGAACTAAAGAATATGAATGTGCTGCCTTTATCATAGACTTTTTAGTAGAAAATATAAAATGTATTAATTTACAACAAAAAAAAGTTAGCTACCCCAACTTTAACGTCCCAATCACTTTGCTGTAACCTAAAACAAGCAAAACAAAGACGGCAATCCCCGTGGGTGGGTGTGTTCCTGCTGCAAATGATTCTGTTTTAGCAGAGTTTTTGTTGATACTTGTTCTATCCCATGCGTACATTGGATATACATCACATGATTAGTTGATGTGACAAAACACAGAAACTATAGTAGAAAGGCTTCAGTGTTATCATCTGGACAGTGTTTTCACAGATCAAGACGTTGAGATATTTAGAGTGACCATTAAACCGGCGGCACGGTGGCAGAGCGGATAGCACTCTGGCCTCACAGCAAGGTCGCGGGTTCGATTCCCACTCAGGCCTGGACCTTTCTGTGTCGAGTTTGCATGTTCCTCCCCGTGTCTGGGTGGTTTCCTCCGGGCACTCCGGTTTCCCCACCAACTGATAACATGCAGGTTAGGGAACACTTGGTGGTAGTCGGGAGGTGAATCGCCTCTGCTGAGTTGTCCCAGTAGGCAGCTTACTGTCACTGAGTGGGGAGGGGAGGGGTTCATCTCACTGTGAAATGCGCTATACAAATAAAGATTACTTACTTACTACTTACTTACTTACTAAACCAACTTATTTTTGCTACTAAAGTTTTTATATATATATTTTAACAATCTTGACTACTGTTCCCTTTCTTTCACAGTTTTATTCTGAAAGATGCAAGACTGTTTCACATGGGTTTAAAATACAGATGATTTCACACTTTGACAGAGAACTAAACAAGATTTCTTGTTTTTGCACGTATTAGTCAGAATAAAACCACAGTTTGAGATATTTATACAGCTTAATAGCAGCTCACTTACATCTGTGGTGCACAAACTTCTTTATTTACAAACTCAGAAGCAGAAGTGCCCAGGCTCATTTGATTTTCAGAAAGGTAATGCTGAAAAGTCCACACAGGAAACAGCAGAAGTACAGCTACAGTAAAAGGTTGTCTTTGTGAATTTAAGCTCAAATTATTGTACAATTGAGTGAGCACAATAACTGTACACTCACTTTTACGAGTCTGTTTGGGGTGAAGTTGTGGGCTGAGTAAGTCTCTAACTGCATGTTTAGCCTAATTTTAAGTAAACCTTAAAAGACAGTGCTCCTCAACCTTTTTTTGTCATGCCCCCTTTGGAATGGAAAAAAATTCTCCATGCCCCCACTCCGTCTGCAAAAGTACAAACTTGTCTTGTGGTATTTTGGCTTAAATAATAATTTTAGCACCCAAATCTATTTATAGATCAATAAATAAACTATGAAGCCAATTACATAACTATAACACCAGTGTTCATCAGTTTAGATACGTTTAGGATCAGAATGTCATTTCAGGAACAGGAAATTATACATCCAAGCTAATGTTTTTTTTCTCACTGATGAAAGAGTCTTGTTTAGTCCTGGGGTTAGTCCTGTATCAGTCCTTATGAAAACCGGGTCCCTTCTAGGATAGTCCTGGTTGAAACCAGCTGACGGCTCACTATATATACTGTAAAAAGTAAAACAATCCCATTTTAACATAAAAGTAAAAGTAGTAAGTAAAAGTTCGCGCATCACCGCTGATTCTCCCCACGTATATTAAATGAGCTGTTAGCGTCATTTTGGTTTGAAGAACAGGCCATATCTGTGTGATTCCAGGGTCTTTTTGGATGATTTGAAAATTTTAAAAGAGCTCAGGATCTGTCCCTCTGTCAGTACGTTTCTTCCTCGTGTCCACTGTAAAAGCGCGCAGCAGCAGCGTGGGATGCTTTCATTCAAGCGTCGCGTGGCCTGCATTATAAAGATTTATTAATCGCAATTAAGCACGTGGTGCGTTAACTTGCCGTCTACTATCTTATCTGGAGTTGCTTCCTCAAAGAGGTCTAGCATGCAATATGAAAGGCTGTTTTAGTTCACTCTATTAGGAGAATTTTTAAGCACATTTATCAGCACTGCTTCCTCCTGAAAACAGGCGTGACCCGATGTGAAGCGCTGCATCTGCCCTTGGCCTTGTGATTGACACGAGGGTCAGACGATGCATGTCTCTGATTGGCTAATCTATCTGTCAATCCTTCCCACTGAAAATTGGAAGACAAACATGGAGGCCAAACATATATTTGTAATGCATGTCTCGAATAGATTTCCCTGCATTCTCTCCTCCAAGAATCTGCAAATTTAATTTAATTAATTAAACTCTTCACTTAGCCTACCACATTTTTGCAACAATCTCTCTATAAATGATAAGATACGTCCCGGCTCAGAAACATCCTCTTGGAGAAAAATGGCACTGTAATGGACCTTCAAATGTAAAGTCAATGCCTCGGCTATAATTCATAACTAATCTTACCACAAATGTAGCACTGACTTTCTGACAGATTATCCTTTTACAATATGTTGTTTGGTCATGAATATCTGAAAGCATTATTAATATGCTAATTTAAACCCTGCGCTTTTGAATACGGGGAAGTGCGATTAACCAAAGTCAACTAATAACATGCAAGTGCTGCGGGGCAAAACATATGTCCGCTTTGAAACTCTCAGCTTGTTTGGGGGGCTAATTTGTGATTTCTTATGCTAGCGTAATATTCCCGGGCCACGCTAATCTCCGGAGTGTGCTAATCTCCGCAGAAAATTAGCGTGCAGCAGTAGCTTAAATACCCAATTACCAGTCGTCGTCATCCGTGTGCAGTTTGTGGAAGCTTAGAGACCCCCATAAGACCCTACGCCCAGAGGGTTCAGGGGCACAGAGGGCAGGGGATAAACCGGTGATGTAAGAGGGGTCAGATGCGCAGTTTGGGAGGACAGTGGAGGGAGGGAGGACAATATGTTAACAAGAATGATTATGAGAATGTTTGTCCATTTGCTCATTAAGGAGAATTATCAGAAGGAGCTACAGTACGCACGAGTTTATACAGACTTAACTCTAATATGTATTGTTCTAACATTGCTTCTTCAACTTCTTTTTTCAGCTCTACTGTATGTTTTATGCAAAATCTACTTTCATCCATTTTCATCTACCAGGCCCACTTGTCTTTACTTGCAATAACTCAAAAAAATCTGACCCCAAGTACAACAAGCAGGTTCAAAATTGACATGTAGCCACAATGAAGTAATATGCTTTACCCTGTCCAACTTTGCAAATGTTATAAAGCTCAGTCCTGAAGTCTGGAGTAACACATATGAAACCAACTTTAATTTAATTGCATTAAAATAACCATTAGGACTATTCACAAATCTACATTTACTTTACAGATCATACGGATGCACGATTTATCAGGATTGTTAAAACTGAAAAACATTATTGAATTGCAGATATTTTTAGATTTGCTATATATTTATTAGGGCTGCAACTAACAATCATTTTGCTAATCGATTAGTAGGACGATTTGTCTTTTCATTAATGGATTAGTTGTTTGGACCACAAAAGTCACATCCGCATGATTTTTACACCTTTTGACAAAATAGTTTTTCCATCAAACACTGGGGGGGGGGTCTAAAATTAAATTAGACCATGAGTTTGTAATTGATTGAATCAAGTTTTTTACTGAATTAAAATTAGATTTGCAATTCGAACAATCATAAAAATTGTTTACGATTGCCCACACTGCAAAAAATGAATTTTAAGACAAGTTAAAGTTGCATGATTCAAGGGTTTAAACATAATTTCAAGCATTTTGACAAATTTAACCTTGCTTTATAGTAGAGACCTAGATTATTTTCCTTGTTTTAAAGTGTTTCCAACTGATTTTAAGACATTGCTTCGTATTTCAAGCCAAATTATTTGCCAATGGGTCAAGAAAAACTGACAACATAAACTGTTTTTACCCCATTGGCTTTTTTTTTCTTTTTATTTTAAGCCAAATTCTCTTATGACAAGTTAAAAATGTCTTGAAACCAGTGAAATATAATACATTACCTAAACAATTAAATCTCATCCAGTTAAAACAGCTCAAAACTGAATTAAAATTCTGATTCCAAGTCATTTTTAGCACGTCTAGATGGTTTTTGCAATACATGCAATTGGCAAAAGACATGCACACACATGTGAAACCTCTAGATGTAACTGTGAGTGGTGGGTTTTGTTGGTCAACAGGTGGGACAGACCTCGCCCCTCCTCCTCCTCCTCCTTCTCAGTCCTGCAGGATCCAGCACCACGAGCACAGAAGAAGTTTATCCAAAAGATCTGTCTGCCAGACGAAGAGGATTTGAGGCGATCAATAAAAATGTCTGCTAATTAGGAAGAGAAGATGAGGGCAGAGAAAGAGGGGGCGAGAGAGTGGGGAGGAAAGGTGATTATGAGTTTGAAGTGAACAAGCAGTTTGGTTTGAATCATCCAGCGTTTATGTAAATGTGCTAATGTTTTGTTGTGTGACGTGTCTTTCGGTTAGAGGACATTGTGTACTGTTCTGTTTATGGTTCTGTATAATTTATTCCTGTAGAAATTGAGTACTGCAGATGGAAACTACCTGTTGCGGAACTTCTGTGTTTTTATGAGCTCAATGTCTCATAAATGGTCTCTTCAAATAAAGACCAAATTGAAAGAAGAAATGGAAAAACTAAATTACATACAGTAGCCTATATCGTTAGCAGAATGTGGCGCCAAAGGAAGATTATTATACTTTTCTTAATTTGGTTTGATAGTCCTAGTAATAAATTATAGTTTTACAGCAGTTCAGATGCAAATTATGAAGAAACTGACAAATAAAAGTTGAAAATTACACACAAATGGTATGTTCCAGGCAACTGGGAAATTTCACACTTCCCACTTGTTGCTGGAATGCCAATCGATCTGGTAAATACCGGTTGCAAACTTGGACCTGGTCGAGGAAGTCCTAATTCACATACAAGCTAAACAATCGCCATTGAAAAGTGAATCTGAGGAGTTTAACTGCCACAAAAACAATGTAAACATTGGTTATGGCTATTTAACGTTACTTTTGTTTTGCCTAACGATTAGCATTACGCCTCCCGTACAATGACTGCAAGGCGAGTTTGATTCCGAGACGTGTCTGAGTTTATTGCGAAGTGTCTTGTACACCAGCTCTAGTCCACTGCGGTCCATATTTGTCCAAAGCTGCACGATTTTCTTTGGACTCCCACGAAAATGCTCATATTATGACTTGAAAGTCGCTACGACCTGCGACAAAATAGACTCTCTACAGACTTTTTCTGCACACTCGCGCAACTCTTGGACGTGCAATCGCACTGTTCCGAGGTCTGTGTACAAGGGTACACTGGTTTTAAACGAGAGCCGGACGCAGTGCCGCCGCCCCCAATACGCACATCACGCAGAGTGCGTAGGGCATCACCTGCTCTGGGGGCACCAAGCCGAGCTGTACCGTCCCACTGTCCCGTGTGCTGAACTCATGAGTGACAGACAAGTTTGGTCTAGACACAGGTGCCTGATGATTCCTAACACACAGCGCAAAAGCAAAGACTCTGGAAACCGTTTCGAAAGGAACATGTTCTACAAATTGTAAGCTCTTAGCCAATCTTTATTTCATGTCAATAGGACAAATATTGGGTCAGTTACGAGGAGAACAGCAGATGAATTAAGACGGCTGCAGATTTGAACACGCAAATAACCGCGACGAAATACGGCGGATTTTTCCACTTTTATGTTTAGATTCTTTCAGAGGGAAACACAAACCATGAATCTAGTCTATTTGTCCTGACAAAAGTTACAGACGATTGTATTTCCTCAAACTTTTACGCGAGAATGCAGCTTTACGCTGGGCTGTGTTCAGTGTGCGCAGGAGAGGGAGCAGCGGCGCAGGAGAGGGAACAGTGGCGGAGCAGAGGGCAGTTTAGGGAGGGGCAAAGAGGTCTGGGCCCCACTGGAAAGCAATCTGGGAAAAAATTGAAATTAATGTATTTACTGTTCTAAAACATTCTAGATAAAAAACAAATACATCTATTATGTAATAAAATAAAAAAAGTAAAAATAAATAAATAAATAAAACAAAAAAAATGTAGGGGGACTTTCAGACCCTGTAAATAGATACAGTGCGTTTGTGGGGTCGGTTTGAGGCTGGTATTTTTTATTTATTTATTTTTTTTTTTGGGGGGGGGGGCACCTTTTTGAAATCTTGCATAGTCCCGCCTTGCACTGAACTTGCACTCACTACATACGAGTTGATTACGTTGGAACGCTTTGAACTGAGATCTGGTATTATTCAACTGGAATGCAGCATAAGACCTTATTTTTTCATAAACACACTTTAGTCTTTTGGTGAAGTTTTCTCTTCATTTGTAAAAGTTTTAGTATATTTTTGAGAAAACCAATCAAAACTCACTGTTCACGATTGGATTTTATAGTATTTTCAAGTTTGGGACGATTCATCACGATTCGATTCAGTTTTCGATTTTGCAGCAACAATTTTAGATTATCTTTTATTTTGTTAGTTTATCTATATTAGCATTTTATTTATTTTTTGCCTTAGAACACAAAATAAACAATAATAAATTACATTTAAAACAAAACCACTGTTCAGGACTTTTATATTAGTGTCCAAATTAACTAAACAGGTCTTGCACAAGTTCATGCTTTGTTTCTTCTGAGATTGTGACTCTTATTGTATTATTGAGTGTATTATACAACTATAGTGTCTGTAGGTCAGTGGCTACAAGTGTATTTTTAGTGCAGGAGCAAAACTGATTGATGGCCTTTTGATTAGATCAGTGCATACTTCAAATGCTTTTCAAAGTTTTTAAACTCTTTTCCATCCAGGTAGTTTTTACAGGTAGTAAAAAACCTATTGAAACTAACTAAACAGGAAATAAACATGTCAGCAAGATGTTACTAATTTGTCATATTTGTTGGACAATTATAAATCTCATCAAAACAGACAAACTGGATGAAAACAAGCAAAATGTTTAGTGACATCTTAAATATAATCATGCTTTATTGTATTGCAGTGTAATCTGTCATATGCACTTTAAAAATACTCTTCCTACAGCTCATTTGTCAAGTACAGACAGATTAAACGTCACGTGAATTGTCGTTGCTCCAGTGGAAAACATGACACAACAACGAGACGACCTGAGAGGAGAAGTCCCAGACCGGCTCAGGGAAATCCCGTGAGGTCCAAACTGGGTCCAGAGCAGGTTCCAAAAGCAGATCCTTCCTCCTCACTGGGTCAATCCACTGAAAACCAGAGCAGGATTAAAGAACAGGCACACTTCTCCTCACGCCGCGACCTCTGACCTGCTTCTGCGCCGTCAGGTGAAGAGCGGACCGTTAAAAGGGAAAGATTATGTCTGGAAGTGAACATAATCTTATGAACATAATCCTACATATACTGAAAACATTTAAAATATTGACAGGTGTGAATGGCAAAGTAGATGTTTATGACAAATCTACATTATTTAGTATAATTTAAATGGAAAATTTTGTACCTTTTAACTAAAGTGCATAAGACAAGTTAAACTACATAGTGAACATGATTATATTTAATTGATTGTATTAAACATTTTTGCTTGTTTTCACCCACTTTTTGATGGGTTTGATCAATTATGACAGACAGTATGTTCAAAAAATATATTACTCTTGTGCAACAAGCACAAAGTTACAATATTTTTAGATCAGTTGTGATTTCACAAGAAAAAAAGTCAAAGAATCAACATTTTAGAACATTTTGTCAAAGTCACTAAGTAATGCTGAAAAGCAGTCTTTTGCAAACATTAAACAGATTAGACATGCATTGATCCGATACTGGGATCAGATATCAGTGCCAATCCAGAAATTTAGCTGGATCGAATATCAGTCTCATGATATTAGTTCAGCCGATATCCTTGTGCCTTTATTTGGACATAATGAGACTAATTTACAGGCTGGTGCTGATCCAAAACGTCTCATAAAACAATATTATGGACATTTTATTCCATTAAGTTGTTAAATTGTGACTTGCATTATGAATAACAGTACAAGACAAAATGTCTTATGTTTTGATAAGAAAGAAAAGCAATTTCAGTCCTTACATTTGTATTGGTTGATATTGAGTAGGGCTGTGGATATTGACAAGAATGAATATCTCGATATTTTTGGCGTATCTCGATGACGATATTCAGACAATATTTTATCAATCCAAAAGAAATATGTTAAAATGTGTCTTTCATCCTAATAACATGTATTACGAACGTTTTCAACTGAGTGATACTAGGCACATTTTTTTTTATTGCACTGAATTTTAACCACTTGAACCTAGTCTCTATTAAATATTATTGGCTTACTGATGTCAAGTGATTGCAAGCTCTTGCCAGACAAATGTGAAATCAATCACAAAACTACAAAAATATGATATTTAAATTTAAATCTTTATTTTTAATTAGCATTTTTTACAAATGATATACTCGATATAAATTTTTGGATATCTTGAAAACAACATTGGCGATATTATCCAAAATGTGATATATTGCACACATCTAATATCGGCATATACATAAAGACAAAGTATTGGAATTGGTATTGGAGGTGAAAAAGCTGGGTCGGTGCATCCCTAATCAGAATCTAGCCTGATGCACCAGTTGGATTCATTTCACTTCATGTATCACATTGACATTTGTTCAATCTACAATAGGTGGGGACTTTTTTGTTTTAACCAATCGCTGTGCATGAACTCATCAGTCCAGGAAGTAGAGCATAAACATGTCTGTCACTAAAACTGAATGTATTAAAGATACAAAATGGACATAACTGTTTGTGGAAGCCTGATCCCATCAGATCTCAGAAGCTAAGCAGGTTTGGCCTGGGCAGCACTGGATGGGCAAGACACTTCACCCACATTGAATAGTCTGGATCTGGTGTGTGTGTGATTGTTTGGTGGTGGTCTGAGGGGCCATGGCAGCCTCGCTTCTGTCAGTCTGCCCCAGGCCAACTGTGGCTACAATAGTAACTTACCACGACTGTGTTTTGTGAGAATGATAAATGAATAAAATAAGAACCGTCTTCAGGTGTCTTGAAAATCACAATAAACCCAATGCAATAAGTTTTTATGCATTGGTGGTGGGCTTTGAATCGAAAGATCGAAAACCAATCTTTTGTCAGTAAAAATGTGTAGTTTGGAGCAAAGTCAAACTTTGAGCCAGAATATTGAAATATAGTTTAAAAAAATCTAATAAATGGGACATATATAGTTTTTGTTTTGTTTATTTCATGAATGGCATTATTCATTTGTTTTTGAAAAGGTTAAACAAAAACAATCGAATCGGATCGATCAATATGAAAAAAAAAATCGTGATTATATTTTTCCCAGATCGCCCAGCCGTAGTTAATATTTGACACAAGCTCAAAAGAGGACATATACAGTTTGCTATCTTAACTCGGGTTGGTTCTGGCCAACACACTGCTTCATCCTTGTTCGCTGATTGGTCTTCCTAATTTTCAGGAACTGTATGCAAGTTCTGCGATACCTGGCCTAGAGGTCAAAGTGAATTAAAACTGAGGTGACACTAGCCTGGCTAAACATAGATGAATTCTGAATTCATGAATGCAAGAACTGTTTGTTCATCCCAATATTCCACCTCTGGTTTCTTGCAAGCATCAACAAAACATATGCTCCACACTCTCTTTCTCCCTCTCTCTCTCACTTCCTCTCTCTCCTCTTTCCCTCCCCTTTCTCCCACCTCTCCTCGCCCTCTCACCCCCTCCTCTTCTCCTCGTTCTCCTTTAACTGCTGCAGCACCTCTTTGACCTAAATCTCGCAGATCTAATCCTCTCCTTCTCCTGGTCTTTCTGGTGAACAGGACAGCCCCTCCTCCTAATTGTCTTAATCTCACTGGTCTTTTATTGTGCGCGGCGCGTCATGCATGCTGCCGGGACAAAAAACACGCGCGCCGATCGATACTTGGCCTCATGCCGCATGCTAACAGACTCGTGGACATTATTGATTATTTCTAATGAAGTTTGGAACCGGTGCCCGAAGAGTTTAATTAAAAAGAGGCACAACTTGTCAACGGGAAAATGTGCTTTGTTTAAGATTAGAAACAGTGAATAACCGCGAGTGAATCCACGCACATTGGAGAGTAATCGTGGGGGGACAGAGTCATGAAGCGAGTGACTTCATTAGCAACAAGAAAATCAATTTAAGTGAATTTGAAAATGGCTACAACTGACGATTTTTGTCCCAGCGGAGTTGTCAGCTGGGCAATACGACAAAAGAAATCAAATGTGATCTGAAAAGACACTTTAAGGGGCAGTTTTATACAACAACATGAATCCTTGATGTTTCAATGTCCGATTGGCTTCTCTTTTACACGGCAACGAGCTATGTGTTAATTTAATCTGCGTTCCTCTGGATACGATTCAAGAGGTAATTTGGCTGCGTAGTGAGGTGCTGGTTCGGTGGATGCACTGCGGTGTAAACAGGAAAAATCAGGGGCGACCGGCGTACCTGGCTGCTATTTGGGGTCTCCACCGAGGCCGTGTTGGAAGCCATGTTCCATCTGCAAAAAGTGTGGAAAAAAGCACTCGATGTCGCCAGCCCAGCATCAGGCATGTGGGTTACCGGGCAGAACGCGACAATGGTGGGTTAACTTTAAAAATGACAATTCTGACCTCCGGCATAAGAACTACTGCATTTTTGGTCTATTTGCGTTTCCATGTAAAAGAAGACCAACTCGCCACTAGGGATGCACCGATCCGTTACTGGGATCGGATATTCAATTATATTGGTTCAGCCAATATCATGGTTGTGCAATTAATTTGACATAATGGACTAATTTACCGGCTGGTGTTGATCAGAATGCCTCATAAATTGGGCTTTTTGTTCAGATTAAGGTTGTTAATGTAGTTTAATAACTTAATATACAAACACAATATGACAAATTATTATGTTTTTATAGGAAAAAAAGCACTTCAACTTACCTTATAGGGTATCAGCAGTTAGTTAAAGCCAAAATATCAGATCGGTATCGAACTGGAGAAGCTGGATTGATGCATCCCTACTTGCCACGACACAATAAACTTACACAAAACATTACGACTGTGAAGTTTTTGAATAAATCTTTATTAGCACTAGCCTACTTGCCTATAGATACATTTA
Organism: Mugilogobius chulae; assembly: GCA_038363315.1. Lineage (NCBI taxonomy): Eukaryota > Metazoa > Chordata > Actinopteri > Gobiiformes > Gobiidae > Mugilogobius > Mugilogobius chulae. The sequence continues at coordinate 35,650,788 of CM076408.1, forward strand.
GTTTTCTTTTTTTTTCACATATGTGATAATGCTTTAAAAAATTCATTTTTGTTCAGCACTTTCACCAGACTTTTGGCGATCTATGGTAATTCAATTACTAAATCAGTTAGACATATTAATAGAAGCTGCTAAGTTGTGTGGATCTAATCATATGGACATTGTGAGCAGGACATCCGTATGGATTCACACAGAAAAATAGAAAATGCTAATTTGAACCACATTTTTGGTAAGACCAGCCTGATTCTTTTTGCCCTCTGCTTTCATACTGTATACGCCTTCAAAATGCAGTACTGGTAAAATGTCAAAAAGTGAATAAAAGTAAAGTCATAAAAGATCAAAAATAGTCCCTGACTGAAAAAAAAAAAAACAATAAAAAGTCTAACAAACCAAAATCTTAATATAATGTTGTAAAACAACAGTCGCATAATTCAAACCCAACTGGATCTTCATTACTTTTCATAACTTCATAAACCATATCAATAAATGTTCGTAAAGAACATTAAGTCCCAGTTTAGTCTGCGTCCTGTTCTCTCGTATGAAACAATAGCAGGAGGAGATTATGGACACGCGGAGTTCAAAAACAATACGTCCGTGTGGCTGATCCACTTTTATTAGCTCAGGCCGCAGCTAAGCCCAGGATCACGCCGAGGTTAGAGGGCGATTTGAGGAAGATTTTGAAATGACGAGCAGCAAAATAATAAAAGAATTCAGAACAATGAGGGATTAGAGGTTTAGAGCTGTAGAGACCATCTGTCACAAAAGGCAGAGGATGTCAATAATACTTCATATGTTTGTGAACAGGCGTATTTACCACACACTTTATGGGCTTAAACCAAGGAGAAAAGATGAAACAGATTAGGCTATTGTCATGGTAAAAGTACATCTGACTTTGATTTAAAAACTTTATCAAATGCACTATGTCTAATTTAAAAGAAAGTAACTTAAAAACAGATTCCTCCCATCACAGATTTACAGTATAAGGCGTTTTTTGCACAAAGAACCAGGCATCACTTCTACTTGTTTTCCTTTAGGAGGTTATTTTTCCTCCATGAACAATTGCCTGCTCACATTCACGCTTTTTTATGGCATTATTAAACAGGGACATATTAAATAATATGTAAGATCCTTATGCCAGATTATAGCTGACAAAAGGTTTCAATCTGCAGTCTATGAACAGATGAGAAATACAATATAATATAAAAATACATATTCACAGACTGCAAATGACTGCTTAAAGTGAGGCTAAACACGCTTTCAGAGACTTACTCCGCCGACAACTGAACCTCAAACAGACACAAAAGTGGGAGATGCCCGGAGGCTTTTTAAAAGACGGCCAGTGGGTGTGAACAGACTTTGTCAAATATGAACAGTGAGCTTGTGAGTGATGTGAGTTTTATGTAGGAGCGATCCTGACGTGTGGAGAAGTTCACAGCTCTGAGGCTGTGCACAGGTCTAGTTTCTTACTCGCACGTCAAGATACTTTTTTATTAACTTTGCAGACATATGAATAAAACCTTTACTTTAGTCTACATAAGCACATGAACTAATGATGTGAACATGTGAGTATTTTCTAAAATTGAAAATGAAAAAAATAAAACACAGAGACGAGTGTGGAACCTGCACCTTTGCCCCTCACATCGAACGTTTATCTAGTTGAGCCAAATGACTGATGATGTCACTTTTCAGCTTGTCCTAGCAGCGGTGTCAGAAGGAGGAGTTTATGTCCTACCTGGGCGGCTCGTCTGTCGCTTTAACTCGATGTGACGTTAGCGTGAACTGAAAATGCACTGACAGTGTTGGCCAGGGTGGCAGCACAGTCGCTTTTTTTGCACAAAAATGTCCAAAAAAGGCCCGGAAACTGTAGATATTTCCATTTTGACCCCATATACACAGTTTAACAGTGAAAAAAGTTGATTATTTAGTTTCTCTTTAAATTATACAATAAAATTCACTAAAACCAATGTCATTCCAGTAACAATTCTTAATACTGTCACTGCTGGTTTTCCAATAGTAATTTCTTAGCATTAAACGAGAAAATCTTGAAATCAGAGCAAAGTTTCACATTTTTAATTGTTCAGTCTAGGTTTCTTGCAGCAATGCAGTTTTCTTTAACTCATCGACTAGTTTTCCTGAACACTTGTATGTTTTTGGGGTCCACTACATCCCACTGCACTTTGCTAACCCATGTATGAGCACCAGGGTCTGCTCCAACACAACAGCAGCCGGCGCAGAAAGAGCAGAGCCTGAGAGGAAGCTGTTCTCAAGCGGTTGCAGTGGGGGAGGAATAGCTGTCATTGCCGACATCGGCAAACTCCAAAGCATTAGATAAAAGCCACCTACAAACTCCGCTGAGTCGATATGCGTCACACTGACACAACAGAATATACACAATACAACGTCAAAAACAATGTCAGTACGTCACTGAAATGTTCTGGGTTTAAGAGTAAAGTACTTGCCCCAGAGCAGGAGCTAAAATGGTCCCCAAATTAATTTCTGGCCCCCTTGAGTATTGCTCACTCACCTAAAGTTGGATTGGTGAATTCAGATGCTGCTGCTGAATTGATGGTCCTGGTTCTTCTGTGATTTCCTCTGTCCAAAAAGAGCTCAGGTTTGTCCATTGTCGGCTCAAGATTCAGGGCTAATCCTAAAAAAACTTAAAAAAAAAAAACGTAAAAAATGTCCCTTTTTTGGGGGGAAATGAAGAAGAACAAAACAGTGTACTTATGTGGAGTTTTAAGAATCAGACAGATGGTAATTTACTAAATTATTTCAGGCAATTTCCTGAACTAAGAACATTATTATTGTTTGCCAGTGACAATAGAACAAGACTTATTGTACTTTGTTTGTCACAAAAAATAAATAATTTTAAGTAGGAAATATTAAGTCAACTCAACAAAGAAAGAATTTTTTGATCCACTGACAGCTTTACAAGCAAAATCTACTCAAACCAAGAAAACATTTACTACTATTTAAGTCAAGAACTTGCCCAACTGTTATGTTATGCTGTTTTCGTGAATTTTCAAATCTCATCCTGAAATTACTAAGTGATTAACTGACAGAATTGATTACCAAAATAACCTTAGTGGCAGCCCTACAAGTGGAGAATGTTTACCAAATAAAATATTTTGTATTGTGTTTGTGGTTTAAACTTTATGAGCCATAATTTGAGGACTAGACCAGACTCAAGTGGAATATCTTTAGGAGAATTTGTTTTTGTTTTTGGTCTGGTGTTCACAGTGGGCGAGTCTGGGCTGTAATCTGACTAATCTAATCTCTCTGTCTCTTCTACCTGTTTCTGAGTGCAGCCAATTAGCGGCCCATCTGCCCAGCACGCCGCGACTGTCCCGTTCAAATGTGGCTAAATCCAGTGTCCCGGAGCCTTAAGGGGCACAGCGCAGGAGCTCAGCCCGTCTGCGGGACTCCAATCTCTGCCTCCATAACAGCCCATCTGCCCCGGTCCACTTTCATCCCACAGATTACAGCTCCACCTCGCTTCTCTCAGGCCAATTAACAGCAGTCATTAGGTAATACTGAGGGAAGACGCACTGAGTCACAACTGGGATTGAACTGACAACTGCTGCTGGTGATTGAATCAATAAAAATGTGTGTTTGCACAAAAAAGCAAGAAAAAAACATGTACATTTTGAATCAAGTCATGCACCAAGTTCACTTTTCTGATAAGTTATAGAGGCTTGTAAAGTCCAGGCTCAACTTTGTACCAGCGGTTCTATAAAATAATACAGAGAAATATCAGTATGGATTCACTCAATAACAAACCTGACACATTGATAATACATAAGTACATCCTCGAGGTTATACAGGTGAATTAAAAAAAACTACATTTAAGAAGTTGTTTATTTGTATTTTCCAAAATATTTTAAAATAATTTAACTTATAGAAGTAATTAGATCTTAAAAATGTGGAGCTGATGATGGATATTTTGTTATATTAATCAGGTTTAGAATTGCATTGTATAGCTTAGTGTAAGTGGAGCTACTTTGAAAATCTTTGAACAATAAAAACATAAATTATGAAATAAATGAGGACCATTAAGGGCCTAGATGAGACAAGACTGAGACTTTTATAGATCAAGACCGGGACAGGGACAAGACCAAGACCGCTGTCCACTGAGACCAAAATCAAGACCATCTTTGTCATTTATACAGTTATCCGTGTCTACATCACTGTCTACATGATCTTATTGTGCAGTGCTTATTGCAAACTGTGCCTGGGGTGAGTCATTGCACTCCTGGTGCAAGTGCGATGACATTTCATTACCTGGTGGTAATGAAACGTGGTCTCTGAGTCCAAGACAAGGCCGAGTCCAAAAGAAAACAGATTCTATCTATATATATATATATATATAAAGATAATGTAATTCATTTTAATCGACCTGTATTTAACAAAGGAAGTCCCACTGAGATTCAAAATCTCTTTTGCAGGGAGCCCTGGGGGAAGGGTCAGGGGAGGCATTAACGGACATGTTTTTAGTTGTAGAGGAAACCGGAGTACCCGGAGGAAACCTACGCAGACACGGGGAGAACATGCAAACTCCACATAGAAAGGCCCCGGGTCGACTGGGAGTTGAACCCAGAACCTTCTTGCTATGAGGCCAGAGCGCTAACCGCTGTGCCACCGTGTCGCCCTCATAAAATAAGTATCTAAATAAGTAAATCCTTAAAGGTGCATTGCGTAAGTTAAAATGTTCAATATTACGATATATCAAATTACCGTCCATTGGCACTTGCCTGGATGTGCGCCATGACGTTTTGTAAACTTACCGAGTTGCCTCTGTAAGCGCAGACAGGCTCATAAATGTGAGTGGTGCGGGTCGCATTTTCCCGCGCTCGTCCTCCTTCACTGGATTATCGTCATTATTTCTATTTATTTAGCAAAAGTTCTCGGTTTTATACAATGGACGGCTGTTGTAAAGGCTGTTTAATGAAAAATAAAATATATAATCATTGGTAAATACTGCCATCTAGCTTCCGAACCCCCGTAACACACGGAAGAATTCAAAACAACTAGCCCACCGTAACGGCATGGCATGAAGCCGACTGCAGGACCGAGGAGCACTTGGACATGTTTTTGAGAGAGAGGAATTGTGCTGGAGATCAATAAGACGTTCATCTGGTGATTATTTTCATTAGAAGGTAAGACTCTCAGGCCTGTCCAAGTATATCGCACATTTAGACACAGATTTAGTAGCTTAGCGCTTAGCTGTTTGTCTTGGTAAGGTTTATGTTTTATTAGAGTAATAAATTGCCATTGAGCATTTAGTTTATGACAAATGAGTCCTGTAAAAAGCTTGTTTACAATTTTCTCTCACGCTAAAACAAAGCTTTTCCTCAAACTCTCAATAATCTTTTCTTGTGTAACTTTTGAAGTGTGTAAACTGATCATTCAGTCAAAAGAACATAAAATAGCCAGCATCTACTTTTCATACAAAAACCTTGTCTTCTAAGTCAGAAACATTTAGCAGAAAATAACGATGTTCAAAAGAATCTTTTCAGCCGTAAAATACGTCTTCAGCTGCTGATAGTAGGAGGTGCAGTGCACAAAACGCCAAAGATGGCGCCTTGTTCAAACCTTTGCAACTTACGCCATGCACCTTTAATAACACCAGAATGTTTTGAAAGCTGCACAAGACTCACTTAGTTAACTTTACTAATGACTTTACCTGGTCTCATTGCCTCATGCCACAGACAGGTAAGTACAATAAAACAGGTCATGACTAACAGCTTACGGTCTCATCAAGCCAGTCTCACTTAATCACCTTAGCTTAATTAGTTTGAAATTAGCCGTGTCTGCCCCCGTCTCGTGTCTTTCCCTCCTTTTCTCCAGCCGTTTTCACAGATTTGCGGAGATTACGCAGATTATTTGTCTGAAACTCTTCTCTCTTTGCGACAATCCCAAAACCAGACTCTCCACATGTTGTCTTCAGATCACAACAGAAAAAAAAGAATAATATTTTATGCTCACACATCAGACTCAGTTTAAATGTGAACTTATTTTAAAGGTGTACAGTGTAACTTTTCTGCCTCCTGCTTGTTTCCACGGAGATCCTATAGTCTTGTCGTTAATCTTCCACAGTATGGCATTACACTGTTTACAGGCAAGCCTATACTCAGAGAAAGAACACATGTTTTAAAGGTATTTGGACTCCAAAACATCTGTAATTGAATTAAGATAGATAAATAAGTTTAATGCCTAACGGGGAAAGCAATAAACATCTCCATGGAAACAACCAGGTGGCAGAAACAACAGAAAAGTTACACACTGCATCTAAATAACTAATTGTATAAAAACAGACCTAATTTTTAGTTGTGTTTTACATTAATTCCATTAGCTTGTAATTCCTTATAGTTTTGAAACAAATACTGACCACAAAATAACTTCTTTAGTAGGGATGGGATGTATTAAAATTTGCACAATTTTGTGACCAAAATAACAGCAATTAACGATATTATCACAATAATTTACTAAATTTAAAAGTGCACAAATAATATTGAAACCAACTATGTATTGTAGTTTGGTCTAAGTACAATCAATAATGATTCAAAGTGAACAAATGTTTACAATGTTGAGCAAAAATCTACTAAATGTCTCAGAGTCAGTAATTCATTTTAACACATGAACCTTTTCTTTGTTTAACTATAACTATAATACAGTTTCTTACTGGATTCACAACAGTCAGATTTTAGGTGCTCTTATGAGGCACAAGCGCGCGTCTGCTGCTAGAATTGTGATTATTGTCACGTATGACTATGAAAAAATGTCACAATTATTTAATTGCGGCCCTTAATTATCGCAATTAGCAATAATATTGTATATCGTCCCATCCCTATTCTTTAGCCGACAACAGAAATGATTAATGAAAAAAATTACCCATCATCCAGATGTTAGTGATTTGATAGACTTCTGGGTCCAGGCTCATCAGGGCTTATAGGTGTTAATGCTGCAAGACAGTAATGAAATAAAATTACATGTAATTATTATTATATTTTAGGGGTTAAAGTGTATATGACAGTTAGACTACATTTTTTACTAAAAATAGTGATTGTAAATAAAATTTCACTGAACATTTTATTTTATTCATTGCTGAAAAGCATTTTGTTACTTTAATTTGCTAAATGATGGTTTAAACTCCAAGAAATTTGTCAGTTTTGTGTAAATCGTCTTTAAATGTTGGTTCTTTTTTTTACTGACAACTGTATACAACATTTATTTGTTAGTTTCTTCATTATTTGCAACTCAACTGCTATGACAAATAGCTACTACAAGAACTATTACATCAAAATTAGAAAAATAATGTGACAAATGGGCTTTAAATAGCACGTGTTTTTTACTTGTTCCTGATTTTAATGCTGGGTTATTAAACTTTTATTTCTCAATTTTATTCATCAGTAATGTATTCACTTTTGAAACAGTAGTAGAAGGAATAATTGTTAAATTAAACAATATTCAAAACTTGTTAAGTCTTTTGTCACGTGTTTGTTGGGTAAAATCGACCAAAAGTAAACTCTGGATTGTACATATTTTAATTCTCACTAATGATATAAAATGCACATATATTTTCATATTATCGTAATAAAATGTGTCCCACAACGTGCCTCTGGGCTAGTCTAGGCTAATTAGCCCTAGCAGCTTCAAGCTAACAGTTTGAAATCTCAGACAGACATGCATCATAATAATTACTAACATCTTGCGTAAAGTTGGATTTAACGTGTGTGTACTATTTAAAGCAAAAACTAGAAATGACTTACCCGATTTACCATAAAGCTAATAAAAAAAACATGTATTACAAATCCGCCTCGTGACCCGGGGGACCCACCTGTACGTGACGTGACGTGACCCGACTTGACGCAGCTTCTCAACTTCCTGAAACTCACGCACAGCAGCGGGTGGAGCGCGGAGTACAAACTTTCACTTTCTCTTCTGAGTTACAGTGAAATTACACGTTTTCAAGCTTAAAAAGACGACTTAGCACCTAAAATATAAAGTTAGAAGAGTCACAAAAGTGCGTTAGTAACTTAAATCATGTCGTTGTTTACGTATCCAGCTGCGAGGAGAGACGAGAGCAAGGTTTGTGATTTGGAAAGTAACGTTAACTGCTAACACATTTTACATTGACAGTTGTGGTACTTCGCTTTTGTTTTTGGCTTGTCGTGCTCCAAATTCGATACCTGCAGAGAAAGGAAAGTGGGTCATGTTAGTTGAAAGGTTTAATGAAACGAATAAGTGGTTATGTTAAGAAACAAAACTAGAAACATGTCGTTAGCGCTGAAGTAAACCGAAAGTAGCAGCTATGAGTCAAGGTAATGAATCAGCAGATGTCAAATATCTACTTTAAATGTTTGTTTTAACGTGTGAGGTTACTTTAGTGAAATAGAAACGTAAAGTGTCACTTCAAGGGACCGAAAACATTCAAGAGAAGTTCATGAATTATAATAAATACTATGCAAATGTAAGCTATTTCATTATTATCCTTTACTTTTTGCAGTGCTGATGTTTGGCCTAGTTAGTAAAACACACTGCAAGCTACAGACAGAATTAGAAATGTTGCTAAAATCATATTAAATGTCACTGTAGTAGATGAACAACAACAGAATGAAAACATGCATGAAAAAAGTGTTAAAATGAAAATGAGCTAAGCTAAATGAACTAATTATAAATCTCAACTGGACAAGACAATCTTCTACTTCTAATCAGTCAAGTTACTATATCAATATGGCTTTAAATAAATAAAATAATAATGTTTTTAGCTCAGTTTTTATAGTACTAAAAGATAGTAATAGCAGCGGTGTACATGTTCTTTATTTTTTTGTATCAATTTATCTATGACTCATCGATAAATGTTCTACTACACTAGTTTCCGTCTGCAATTTTATAACAGGAACTTTTGTTCTTTCCCTTATGGTTCTTCTAAACTCTTTACAATTCTCTTAAAGCGAACCCTGGATATAATCACATGTTTATCCTAAAACACTTATAATATCATCACTTATATAAATACAGGACAAATACCTTGGAAGTATTTGTAGTTTTATTAAAATAGTGTTATGAAGAAATGACATGGTGGCTGCCATTTTGCTGCGGTTATGACATAAAATAGTGTTGTCATGGTAACAGGCAGTAGCAGGTAACTAAGCAACATGAATTCCTGAGTTAAACCTTGTCAGTTTGAGCCGGAGCAAAGCCAAATACAGATTATGTAGAATCTAGTGAAACTGAAGATAATCAAGAGGAAGAGGCAAGAACTGGACACTGTCAGTGGTGTTTTTGTGGAACTGTTCACAGATGAAACTGTGAGAGTAACCATGGGAACACAATTTTATGTCATCAACCAAAATGGAGGCTCCCAGTGGCTTGAAAACAACATAAACAATGACAATTTTATAAAAAATAGTAAGCAGTTATACATATTTGTTTGTAATTTATTTTAATAAGCATGAGCAGTACTAGTGTTTTAGCCATATTTGTCTTCATATCCAGGGTTCCCTTTAAAATGTGTTTTTGATGAGGCGTGGACATGTACATGCTCTATGAGTGAAAAGTAGGCAGCTGTAGTGCTGTGCAATATATGAAATTTTAGATAAAATGGTGAATGTTGTTTTCGTGATATCCAAAAGCGCATAGAAAACGCTACAAGAAGTTAATTAAAAATAAAAATTTGAAAATTGATGCTGTAAACTTTCATTTATAGGCACAAAAGTCATATTTTTGAAGCCTGAATGATTTCACATTTGTTTGGCAAGATACATTATTTACTGTAAGCCAAATATATTTAACAGAGATTAGGATCAAGCAGCTAAAATTCATTGTAATTCAAAAAGTGAATGGGTCATCAAATTCTACAAAGCGAATGCAACCTATTGACGTCAGCTAAAATGTTTCGATACATGCTTTAACACAATTATTATAATATTATAATATAATATAAGTAATATTGATTAAATGTTGTCATCGAGAAATGCCAAAAAATATCCAGATATTTATTTTTTCAATACCACATAGCCCTAAGCAGATATGATATAAGTTTATAAATATTGGTAATAATTTGACATTTTTATTCTTAGTTGTTTGAGCTCAATAGGTATGTAGCATCTTATAGGGACGTTTAGAACATGACACTAAAAGTACTCAAAGTTAAGCAAAGTACTTTTCAAACCAATTAAAAAAAAAGGTGATAAACAGTACAGAGGAAATTGTGTTACACTATTGTAGGATATTCCTAAATGTGTATGTTTAGGCATTTGGTCTGTTTGTAATCACTGGGATTAATCTTTTCTCAAATTACGCTAAAAGTAATATCATCAAACTCTTGAATGAACAATCTGTGACAGGGCTGCAGTCTTAACGATTAATATTTATTAGAAATCAGATTCAAACTTTGCATTTTAAACATGCTCAGGGGAATTGACAAAAAAAGCATTGAAACAGGCCTATGAACTGACAATAAATCAGATCACACATACAGATCTAAGCTTCATAATTAGATGTTTTATACAAAGTAAGACAGGAGATTAAGTTGTTTGTGGATGAAATTATAATACTACAAAAAAAGCACTCTTTTCGATTTGCTAATTTGGCTGTAATGGTGGTAATCTTGCAACACTGATCTGTGCTAAATCATATGTTCATGTTTAACTCTAAAGAACATTCAAAACAAGTTTAAAATGGATCACAACAATATTACAACATCAAATTTCAGTTTTACCATGAATTATTTCTATTCTTCAGGTGGACAAGTATCATGGAAAAGAGATCTGCGACCCTTACGCCTGGCTGGAGGATCCTGAGAGTGAGGAGACCAAAGTGAGTCTCAAAACACCACATTCAGACTAAGACAAAGACACAAATCCTTTATTATTTAGCCACAACTTTTCAGTAACTACATTGCCCTCTAAATGTTGTTTGTTTCTCTACTTTTCTTCTCTTTTGTCAGGCGTTTGTGGAGGCTCAGAACAAAGTCACGATGCCGTTTCTGGATAAATGCAAAATCAAAGAGAAGTTTAGGAAGCGACTGACTGAGCTCTATGATTATCCCAAGTACAGCACCCCCTTCAGGAGAGGAGACAGGTACTGCAACACAAACCTCATACAAGAAGTACAAAGTGTGTTATACAGTAGATAAGAGAGATGTATTTAAACCTTGTTACAACATTATGTGTATAGCATTTTAACCTATTCAAATTACTGTAAACTGAAAGCGATAACTCAAATTACTTGGACGCTGTAGTTACATGAAAATAAATATGTACATGTATAATTACTATGCTGCTGTATTCATTGCTCAAGTGATGGCATAAGCAAAAGTCAAATAAATTGAGCTAGGATTGTCCAAAGTATCGAAATCAAATACTAATTAATACTAAAACTAGTTATGAAACTACATACTGATTTAAGCAAGCACAATTTGGCAGTTTCTGAACAGCTTTAGAAGGATCTACTACAATACTATACTTATAATATAAATTATATAATTATTATAATAATATATATCGTAATTATAATTACATAATTATAACTAATGCAAAATCACAATTTCAAACAAGAAATAATGAAAAAAATCTATAGTGATCTAACAGTTTTTGTCAGTGTTGCCCCTCTCTTTTGTTCCTTATGTTTTTTTTACATTACAACCGTGTACTTTTGCAGGTATTTTTACTTCCATAACAAAGGTCTTCAGAACCAGAGTGTCCTGTACGTCCAGGATTCTCTCGATGCTCCAGCCTCTGTGTTTTTCGACCCAAACACTCTGTCTGAAGACGGCACTGTGGCTCTAAAGAGTAAGTCTGGAACTGTAAAGAAGTGTAAATGTGGCTGCTAACAATAGCTGCTAACTGTCAAGTTAGAGATGTTTTTGTCAGTGATCAATGAAATGATCAGCTCTTTGAAATCAGAGAGGCGCTTTCAGAATTGCAATAATTTAAGTTTTACCTTGAGCAGTTTGACCACATGTCAGGGAAACTGGTCGCATAAACTAAATAATACTTAGTGTTTATTACAGTAATCATATAATTGTTAAAAGAGACGTATTGGAATTTTTCTGTATATTAAGAAAGAAACTGACATACGCAGAATAATAATTCACATTTTGTTCATTGTAAAATACAATATTGATCTAAAACAACTTGTTCAAAACTGCAGAAGTGTTAAGCCCCGCCTCTTCAGTTCAGAATTTAACTTCAATAAGCTGCAGACTTACTTTTCTGTTTTTTGTTGCTGGAAGGTGGCTACTTGACAGTTTTGAACTCTACACGTTTACTCAGAATCAGAATTTTTGAGAAATCACAAGTAAATACAGACAAGTGGGCGGGGATAATCCAAGTACAACTTTGGGTAACGTAATTATAAGAGTAAACTGTTGTAACATTGTTTAAAACTCAGAAAAAATGTATATTTTAGTGCATGTATATGTGTTTCTGTGTTATATGTATAAGTATCTTCCCTCTGATAAATAAATAAACTATTAAAAAAAAACCACACATTTTACATATTAGGTCCCATTTAACTAGTCTTTATAGACAGTTGGTAAAAAAACAACTACATAAAAACAAGTTTTGTGACTCATTAGGTATGTAATTGCTCTGATTTTTTTGTTTTGTTTTGTTTTTATTAAAAAAACAAAACACTGTCATTTACATGTCCTAAGCTGTGACTGTGAGACTAATAAATCACTAAACAAATCAATTACCAGAATATTAAATCAAGGCAGGCCTCATTTACTGCCACTGTCAGGCACTTACAATGTGCAACAATTGTTTGAAGACTTCCTCGGAATACAATATTCTTTCCTTGTAAGCTAATCACCAATATTAATTAGTATAATTGTGGTAAATGTCAACACCACAGCTGAACGTGTAAAGGTCACGACTGTTCTGATACTTAAACAGTTTATGCAGATTTAGATTTCGAGTTTACAGTTATTTGGTTACATTAACAATAATATATCAGCAGAAGTCACATTCTGATATCTGATCGGTTTACTAAAATATCTCTGAAACCTCTGTTCTTGTTTTAGTCGGGCGTCTGTCTGAGGACTGTAAACTCTTTGCTTACGGCCTGAGCAGCAGCGGCTCAGACTGGGTCACGATTCACTTCATGAAGGCGGAGGGAGACCTGGAGAAACTGCCTGATGTTCTGGAGAGAGTCAAATTCAGCTGCCTCGCCTGGACCCACGACGGGAAGGGCATCTTCTACAACAGCTACCCACGACAAGAGGGCAAAACAGACGGTTAGTGAGAGATCAGAGTTTAGAAATGTGTTATATTTCCAATAGGCTTTACTGTACCATCTTGATTAAATATATTTTTTAGCCACAATAAAATTCTGCTAGAATTTGCAAGTGTGAACTGAAGAAAGTGCTGCAGACATTAGCACTTTTTAGTAGAGCTGCAACAAATGATTCTTTTGGAAATTGATTATCCTTTTAATTGTTACTTTGGATTGATTGAGGTGTAAAAAAAAAAAAGCTGTGAAATTCTGATTTTTACTAAATTTGACCAACATGATTTTAAAGAATAATGATTTAACAATGAAGTAGCCCAGATTAATAAAGGCTTTTTAAACTTTCATTGTATGAAGAGTGCGTTGGGTTTGCCCCTTTCTGTAGGTTTGCGTTCCCAATCAACAATGAGCAGTCAGACTTCACTAAATGTGAGATTTCCATGAGCATTTTTGGAATTTTCTATTTTTGACTAATATGAAGTTGGAAAAATATTGCTTGAGAATGTAATACAAAAACAGATATTAATATTAATTTGACTGAAAAGTATTTTTACAAATTTCTAGTACCATTTTGGTGCAATTAGTGCTGAGTCTGAGTCATAACAGCTCTTTGGAGTCTGTGCATAATTAAGCAAACACTTCAATTACCAAGATCGTCGACAGTTACGCCAATATTTGATTAACTTGTTGCATACCTGCTTTCTAGAACAATGATACCCAAAGTGGGGCCTGTGTGCCAAATTTGGCCCTCTCGGAAGCAGGGCCGGTTCTAGCCCACTGGGCTTGGGTGGGCAAGCAGAAATTTTGAGTGGGCAAATATAAATTAACACGGTCCCAATTTTTTGTGGAAAAAGCAACTTGTATCAATCAAACAGCACAACAGTAGGTATTACTATTCTTTTACACAAAAGTTAAAAGTAAATTGGATGTGGGGATTACTTGCTAAGATTGTGCACTTACACTACAGTTTTTCTCAATGGCTTTGACACACTTGTCCAGTCAATTTACAAAACAGCTCACAAACAAAACTAAACGAAGCTTCAGTTTTTTTTTAAATGAAATTTTTTATTAAGGAACATTTTTTAGCATCAAAACTCTCACACATTCTTCAGGTGTTTTTATGTGTTTTCTCATTCATATGACTTTACAGCTCACAAGCTTTAGTTCTGATCTCAGAGATAAAGTGACCAAAGTTCAGTTCAGTCATTGGGATTCTTTAAGCATTAATTGTCTGGAAATTGTCCATAAAATTCAGACTCGGAAGTCTGATTTGACTCATGAAGGGGTGCTTTTATGTTGAAAAGATTGTCAAAGAACACCAAATTAGATGTATTCTAATATTTAAATTTAAAATAAAAATTACGTTTGGCCCTTGACTCTTTTCAATATAATACATTTTAGTCCATTAAGGAAAAATCCACTAATTTTGCCAAATCAGGTATAAAAGATGATTGTTGTCATATTAGCTATCAACACTACTGCATCAGCATAGGCCAGTATTGAAATGTAAACGATTTAAATCAATGCGCTATTTTAAATGGAAAAATAAAATGGTTGAACTCAATGTTAAGTTTTTGCTTTATGTTTCAGGCACCGAAACCACCTCCAACATGAACCAGAAGCTGTTTTATCATGTGATCGGGACCAAACAATCTGAGGATGTCCTTGTGGCAGAGTTTCCTGATCATCCCAAATGGCACAGCTCGGTCACTGTAAGAAAATATATTTAATCAGTGTCTCTCATCATTAGTTTACTCATAGTTGTAGTTGGATTGATTCCTAATGTAGAGTTCATATTCAAAACTAGCTCAGAGGTTCCTGTAACTCTGCTGGACAATTAGGCTGTTTTGATCAGGTTTATAATTGTCTTTTGTCCAGTAAATATGACTTATTTAGGTGTAATTTTACAGATGTTATCTAGCAATCACCTTGTAAATTCTGGCTTCTGTTTTTTGTTA
Organism: Mugilogobius chulae; assembly: GCA_038363315.1. NCBI lineage: Eukaryota > Metazoa > Chordata > Actinopteri > Gobiiformes > Gobiidae > Mugilogobius > Mugilogobius chulae. The sequence continues at coordinate 35,665,979 of CM076408.1, forward strand.
GTCACTTTTCTTATAAATTGCAGCTGTAAAACTGTAAATATTTAACACAAGAACTATTACCAAGCTAAGTCCATAACCTGTTTTAAACTCTTTATGCCTCTCCAGATCTCAGACGATGGCAGATACGCAGTTTTGTCCATCACCGAAGGCTGTCAGCCGATGAACCGTCTGTGGTACTGTGACCTGCAGCAGCTGCCCGACGGAATCTCAGGTCAGAGAGGGAAGTTCACAAATATCAGTTTTTTCCAGTCGGAACTAAAACCTCAGTGTGACATTTTATCAGAGCTTTTGTGTTCCGGTCGTACAGTCGGAAAAAAACATGTATTACAGTAACAAGTATAGAAATCATCTCATGTGTACAACAGTATCCTTTGTCTTCATAACAATATTCAGATGATAGTGCTTCAATTCAAACCCAATGTCTTGCAACAAGTCTTTAAGCATTAATTGTCTGGAAATTGTCCATAAAATTATTAATAAATATACATTATTAGTTTAGAAATATCATCTATATACTTAAAGGTGCACTGTGTAACTTTCTGGAGATGAAAAGTCAACTACAAAATTCAAGAAAATAGAAAAAACAGATGATGGACATTCTCAATTGATATATACATTATATGAAAAAATACAGCGAAAGGAACATCTTTTCCTGGAAACATGCAAGAAGAAACCCTCCTATTTACTTTATTCTGTCCTGCCCACTTTTCTTGGCACTGCATTTCCTGTTTAGCTTTGTTAAGGTAGCTGACATATTAGCTTGCTTGTCTTGTGGTGCAATTTCAAACAACTTTAACAATAGTTAAAATAAAGTGACTGAATTCTATAGGCTACACGCAGCTAAACAAAAGTGGGGGGGGGGGGGGGGGGGGCAGACAAATGTCCTGTTTCCATAGATTCGGGTCAGGGTGGTGCGGTCTGGTTCTATGCTGTTTCCACTGCACAAAGTGAACCGTTCCGCCCCGCTCGCTGGGTCCATAGCGAGCCGCTTTTGGCCCTGCTTTCACCCTGGACCCTGGAGCAGACCTCACAGCAGTCCCCCTTTTAGGCTCGATGATTGGACAAGAGAAAACACAGGCTCAGGCCAAAACCAGACAAAAAAGAGCAGATAGAAACATGAAATAATGTTCCTCACCAAACGCTGACTTGATCCTGTGTCAAACTGCCGCATTTCCAGTGATGAAAACTTTATTTGTTGCTCCGATAGACTTAACAAAACAAAACTAGCACATTAGCATCAGCGATTTCCTGTTTGCCGAAACAAAGCACTGTAAAAAATGGTAAATCCTGTGTGTAATGTGCCCGACATAATCCAGCCTCAATGCAATGAATAAAACTGGTTTAAAATGCAGCTCAGAGTCGCAGAGACTTTGCAAAAAAGTAAAATAAATGTATAAAAAGGCAGATAAACCGGAAGTAGTTTCTTGTTTCCACAAACCTAAACCTCGTGTCACAGCATCAAATTATTACACGTCTTTTTGTAAATCGCTCAGATTGACACCAGGAAGAAAAAGTATAATTCAGGTACTTTTTTTTTTTTTAATTTATGAAAGCCTGTGTAATGTGTGAGTGACGTCAGCTGATCACGTAGCAGATCCTCAGGAGCCTGGACCTGCAGTGAAATCACTCATCATCATTAACATAAGCGACCCAAACCGCTCCAAAGTGAACCGGTGTGAGGGACCCAGGCTAAAGGAAATGTGGCTATAGAGGTCTATTGTCCTGGGCCCCAGAATGGTACCCTTTACATAATAATTTATATTGTGGGGGCCCCATAAAAGGCAGCCCTGCCCTGGCCCCCAAAATTTCTATCAACAGCCCTGAGCATAACTATGATATATGCTATATTTTTTGTTGTTGCACAAAGTATTAGCAATATAGTTACCAGCAATATGTTTTTAAAGAAAATAACTGAATATCAGTTTTGCACCAGCACAGATGCACTGTTACGATATTTATTCAGGTGGAGACTAGTTTGCAGTGTCACATCTACATCTATTAATGATAATAGACAGTTTGTTCTCTAAATTCAGAGTGTGCTTTAGCATAGAGCATATCAAAACACATGGTGGTGAATAATTAAGATGTCCAGGACACAAGAGGGAAGTGAACAAAACATGTGACTGCTATAAAAAGTTTTTAAAAAGTTTGGGTTTGTTTATGTTAAGACAAGTCGCTTTTAATGCCATTCTCTGGAACATTTTTGGCTGAGCAATGATGTTTTCAAAGAGATAAGCATGTGAATAAAACGTAAATGTGGAGTGAGTGATGTCACGATATGACAGTGTAGTGTTACGATTAATGCGAGATTAGGGATGCACGTTTTCAAAATTTTTCTTTGACTGTCAGTTGGAGCCCTTCACGGTCAATAATCTGTTAACCGATTATGTCAACGCAGTTCTTTTTTTAATGTTGTTCTTTTCAATGACTTGGGCTCAGAGCGCTAAAAGAGTGACACAGAGACAGGTCTTTAAACTGTGCACAACACGACTGAATAAAAGCTTCTATAAACACTGCAGCAATGCACTGCATGTTCAGTAAAATCACTCATAAATAAAGTCACGTTTTTAAGTTGCTGCTAACATTAGCTGCTTATCTTAGCTTTAACATGTAAAACATTGATAGTTTCCCAGGCAAAAGCTGAATAATCCAGTCAACATAAAATTCAAGTGAATAAAATCATGCATGATTGACATTAGTCCATAAACACTACAGTGTCACACTGGTTTGCTCAGAAAATAAAGTGTTCATAATAAATAAAACATGCACAAAAGTGTCAAAGTCGTTTCTAATAGAGGGAAATCAACATGGTCAATGCACACTTTGTGAAAACAAAAGTTCTGCTGCTAAATCAACATTTGTGAATTACCCCACGAACCGTAAAAGTTACATTCAGCTGAGTGACAAAACAGCGAGAAAAACCTGTCTCAAGCTCAAGATGTCAGTCAGACCGGATCAGACTTGATCCAAACAGCTGCTGTCATCCCGTTTCATTGTTTTATTCAAAGAAGTTTTCCCAGATAAGCAGATGGACAGCGGCTCTTTCAGCGTAACGCATGCGCAGTAGAGTGGAAAGTGACGTAGACCAAAAATCCCTCAACTGGTTTTGTTTTAGTTTGTCATTGCTTTTATGTATCATTTAAACTCTGTCTGATTTTTTTCGTTGTCTTTAGGTTTGCTGCCGTGGGTCAAACTCGTGGACACTTTCGAGGCCCAGTTCTCTTACGTCACAAACGAAGGAACAGTCTTTTCATTTCAGTCAAACCTGGACGCTCCTCGATACTGTCTCCTCAACATCGACATCGAGAAACCGGAGAGAGAAAACTGGAAAACCCTCCTGCCCCAGCACGAGAAAGACGTTCTGAGTAAGAATCACATTTAAAACATATCAAAAGCCTTTTAAGATATTTATTATTTTTATTTATTTGTCTGCCTATTTTAATTATATTCTTATCAATTAAATTAGTGTGACGATCTTTATTCATTTCCTGAACATAAAAAAACTCAGTATAGCACAGATTTTTTTTCCAATCTGAATTAAAATGTACATATAAGCCTCACTTTTTTTTATAGTAAGTCTATGAGAATGTATATTTGTTGTATAAGTCGCAGTGTTCCAAGTAACGGCTTATATTCTGGAAATAATGGTATTTTAATTGATTGGTTGTAGAGCTTAAATGATTGATCGATAGGGGTTTTTCTTTGGCCGATGCTGATACTGATTTTTCTAAATTTTGTCAGTCGATGGCGATATCAATGGCCAATTTTCTTATTTTAGTTTAAAAAGCACAGCTGGGATGAAACATTCTAACCAAAAAACCTTTAATCTAAAGTATTATTCACCCCAGTACATGTGCGTCTCTTTCACACAATGTAATGACGCTCGATTGAATCTTAGCCCAAAAAACATCAATTTATAGCGTCATGAAAGACATTTATATTGTTCATATTGACAAACAAACAAGCACTTATTAAAGCTTGTGCTGCAGCCAAAGTCATAGAACTGGAATAAAATTTAAAGACATGATAATAATAAAATCAAAACTGCAGACTTAGGAATGGAGAGAGATAAAAGAGTTTAATTGTTCCTCTCCAAAGACTCAGCTGATCACTGTGAGAGCAGCTTTATACCGAGGAAAAGCCCAAACAACTGTCTGATCAGATATCGGCCAAAACTCAGGCCGATATGACTGATATACCAAACATTTTTAATATCGGCTAGTCGATATATCAGTCTATCACCATTGATAAACAGCAATTACCAAAATGTTATTATTAGCCGTACAATTAATTTTGTCTGGAAAATCCTGAACAGTATGTCTGTATTTTGTGAAAATGAAGTCAGTCTCAGTGAACGTGATTGACAGATGGATTAATCAGTCAGAGATAAGGCTGCTCGATTATGATGTGCCATTTACTACTATTAATGTCCTAATTGTTAAAGCTTCTGAAATGATAATCCTGAACATTTTATTGATCACCGTATCTATACACCAAACTCTCGCTTGTGCAAAGTAAATTTCCCGTTGACGAACATCTGAACCACAAACGTCACAACAACTGAAAAGAAGTAATTCAGAGAATAAAAGTTTCATAACAATTCAGCGTCAAATTAAGGAACTGGTTTTCTAAGTATTTGGACGTCCGCTTTCACTCGTCTGCAGCTCAGTCTTATGAAACTAAAATCCGTGTGTTTAAATGGTGCTTTGTCCAGATACATGATGCTCTTACAATTGTCCAGAAGATTATTTACTTGTTCAGTCTTCATGCAGTTTTCTGCAGGTTCAGTGCACTCAACCTGATTTTTACCATCTCATAATATACATGGCCCAGATTAAGTTATGACTTGCACTATAAATAATATAACACAATATGACCAAATGTCTTGTGTTTTAATAAGAAAAATAGGTATAATTTTAGTCTTTACACTGGTATCGGTTGATATCGAGTATCAACAGATACTTAAAGATACACCGTGTAACTTTTTGGCCAAAAAACTTCAATAAAAGCATGTTTTTCTTGTTTAGATGTCTTTGTGACACTAAATAAATAATAAAAATGTCTGATTTTACTATGAGCAGGCTTGCATGGCCACAAAGTTAACTATTATTTGACCAAGAGGATGGCCTCCTGCTGTTTATTTCGATGGAAAAGCAGTTCCTTTAGTTATATTTTATCACATTATGGCATAAACCTTATTTATCCCCAATACAATTGTCCTAAAGAATGATTTTATCTTCTATTTGTGTTTAATTGTGAAGTTGAATTTCCACCTCCAGAAAGTTACACAGTGCACCTTTAAAGCCATAACATCGGAATCAGTATCGGAACAGAAAAAGCTGAATCGGTGCATCAATAATTATATAATTATATTTTTTTTTGTAAATTGCAAATTTTTGTTTCATGTTATGCGTACATGTCCTAAATCTTTATAAAATGTTTAATTTTACCAATTTAATCCCAGTTTAGGGTTAAAAAAAAACTGCCTGTGCCATAAATGATGACATCACACTAGGATGTTGCCTAGCAACCATGTAATACATTTGGGCAAAACTCTTCTAATTTAACAGAAGTTTTTTTAGTTGATAAATAAAAATTTATTGGAAAAGTTATTTTGTAAAATGTTGTTTACAGCCTGAGAAAATGTGTTTATTGTGAGAAAATAGAAAATCCCCACAGTGTGATGTCGTCAGTTTAGAAATCTGCTCTACTTCTCTTCACAAACTAGTTCTTGATTAATATAAAACTATCTTTTATATTTACAACAGGCATTAAACTGTCACATTAAGATCACATTTGAAAATCACAAAAAACTGTCATTATAAATGGCATAAGTCTGAAATATTACCAAGAAATATAAATCTGTTTTTATTGGCCTATTTTGTCCATAGAGCCGATATTATAATAGATCCATGAATAGAGTGCATTCACAGTCAAACCAGCGTCACTTTTAAACTAACAACACAAAACTCTAGAAAACTAAACATTTGCTCACCACATAAAAGTCCTACGCTGCCTCCTGCTGGTTCAAACACACAACTACTTCAGCACACTTCTAAATCTTCTGTTTTCTTCTCTTTTTCTGCACATCTCCAGGCTCTGTGACGTGTGTGAACCAGCGCCACCTCTGGTCACGTACATCCACAACGTGAAGGACATCCTGCAGCTGTTCGAGCTGGAAACCGGAAAGTTCGTCCGGGATCTGCCCCTCGACGTCGGGATGGTGGCCGGAGTCAGCGGGAAAAAGAAATACTCCGAAGTCTTCTACAACTTCACCTCCTACACTACTCCAGGTTTAAATATAATAGAATAAAGTAGAAATACAAGCAGAAAACGCAGGGGATTTTAAAGGTGCTCTGTGTAAGTTTGTGGAGTTGAAAAGTCACCTACACAATTCAGTAGAATTAGAAAGTTAAAACTACACTTTGGGAAGTTCTGAAAGGAGCAAAAAACATGTTATGCCATAATATGAAAGAAAAAAGGAAACTACTTTTTTATGGAAAATAAAGATGAGTGGGCCTCCTCCAAGCCAAATAACAGTCCATTTGTGGCCATGCAAAAGCCCAGATTTTTATTATTGATTTAGAACAGAACAGAAAGATTTATTGTCATTGTCACAGAGTACAATGAAATTACGTTTAAAGTAAGCCCCCGGGCTGCTGCACCTTTGTGCGCCGCCAATCGCTCTGCAGAACATGAAACGCAAAGAAAACCTACAAAATTTAGTGTAATAAAAACACAAATGACAAAAACATGCATTTATTCAAGTTTATCTCTGGACAAAAAATTGCGCTGTGCACTATTAAGGTCTGTTGCAATTTTTAGACGAGTCAAAAAAGAACAGGCCACAGACATGAGGACATTTTACAACAATTCTTTGTCTCACAGTCCCATCGTGTGGCAGAAGAACAGAGACGACACAGACTTGTAAAACGCTGCAGCGAGTGTAGTGTTTTCTTTTATGTTCGCGTTATAAAAGTGAAACAACAATGATGAAATATGAGTGGATTAAAGCAGGTTTATAAAGGTCACAGTTGCTTGTCACATTTAAGGAGCAGGTGCGTTGGAGATGATTTGCGTAATGCTGGTAAAAAAGAATCCTGCACAAAACCTTACATTTATTTACGGATCGTCAACATACAGTATGTGTTCGTTTATTCAGACATCTGCTCGTAAGAAACTAATAGATAATTTAAGCTTCATTTAAAAAATAATAATTTTCTGTTTCTCTGCTGTTTCCAGGCATCATTTACCACTGCGACCTGAAAGATCCAAACCCAGAACCTAAAGTTTTCAGACAAGTCGAAGTGAAAGGATTCAAACAGGAGAATTATCAGACGACACAGGTGAAAACTGTTCAGTCCTGTAAAGCCACTGCATTACAAAAATGCCTCTAAATTAGAGCTATGATCTTTGCCCAAGCTCGACAGGACCCGCGGGTTTAAACTGGTTTGTAGTAAAGTAATGATACTGAATTCATCCAAACACACTGCTCGTACATGGCTAAGCTGACAGTGTGGCAGGTTTGGTTTAGGACACATGGGGGTTTCTGTTTCAACAACTCCAAAACTGTCTATGTTTGTTCAAAGCTGCACTGAGATCTCTGGGATCTCCGAGAAATAGACTTCTTGTGGAATCTTTCTTCTGACCCTCGCCTGCACTGCTCCAAGGTCAAACAAGGCGCAATGATTTTAAACACTTTCTAAGCTTTGCGGGGAAGCTGTTCAGAGACTTTGGCGGTTATCTGAGTTCTAGCACTTGAGTGTTCAACACGTTCTCTACATGATTTTATAATGACTGGAAAATCATAATGAAAGCTGACAAACGGCTGTAGTGTGGCAAGTTTACGTGCATAAACAAAAGTTTGCTGGCTCCAGGCTTATGACTGGAAATGACTCAGACCTTTTAAGCTGGATAACAGCTCTACTCTAGATGTTTTTTATTTCTCAATATTTTTATAATTTATGAAACTGCAAGAAACTAGCCTGGTTAAAATTTAGCAAAATTGCAAAAATCTGAGGCACACTGACCATATTAAAAGTCCTTTATTGTAAGGAGGCAACGACACGGCGAACATCCCTGTTAACCTTCTTTCATAGACAGGTTTTTGTCCCTCCTTACAGGACTTTTAATATGGTCAGTTATATTTATCCTTGTCAAGCACTTGGCACTTTATTACTCCTCTGGGACCCAGTTGAAGCGCTCACCTTCTCTTTATCTTTTTATCTTCAATTTTTATAATATATTTATCTGTTCTTTTTTAATTGCTTGAATTCTGATTCTTCAACATCATTCAAAACCTGTTGTTCCAGGTTTTCTACTCGAGTAAAGACGGCACAAAGATTCCCATGTTCCTGGTTCACGCCAAAGACATGAAGAAAGACGGATCCAACCCAGTTTTTCTCTACGGATACGGAGGATTTGAGGCTTCCATTCAGCCGTACTACAAGTGAGCAATCTTGTTTTAATAAAATTTAGAAATGCGTATTAACTTATGTAGGTTTGTATTTTTTAATATGAGCAGAAATTAACCTTATACTTTATGTTTTGCTTCTTTAGCACGGCGTATCTTGTGTTTGTGCAACATTTGGGAGGAGTCTTGGCCGTAGCGAACATCAGAGGAGGAGGAGAGTACGGACTCGACTGGTACAAAGGTAAAATGAAACGTAGATGTGCTAGATTTTGACTGTAGATAAAACCCTATATTGTCAGACTTTACAATGGATTATTTTTGATTGTATGAACTATGTACATTTGATTCCAAAAGCAAATGTTTTTCTCTGTTGTAGCTGGGACTTTGGGGAACAAGCAGAACTGTTTTGACGACTTCCAGTGCGCGGCTGAGTTTCTGATCCAAGAGAAATACACAACGTCCAGTAAAATCGCCATAAACGGAGCTTCAAACGGAGGACTGCTCGTGGGTGAGAGACTTTGTTATGTTAGAGCCCATATCTTAGCATTTCTTAGCATTAAATTGTTCAGTCTTTTCTATAAGCAAATACATGATAGTGATTTAAATTATGGTTTAAGTATTGTAGCCGTGATTAATATTTTTTTTCTGTAATTGAGCCGCCCTAGTGTCATCTCGACTTTGTGCAGAGGAAAAGTCTGCTCCGCTCTGACCCAGCTTCAGTCCTCCAGTCGCAGTTTGCAATAATGTCCTCTGGGAGGCGATATGTCACTCCACAACAACAGACCAGCAGCTATACAACTTTTGTCTTCCTTCTGCTGTCAAACTTTAATTATAGGGATGGGCGTTATGGCAAAAATTAGATACGATTTTCTTGGAGCCAGATCACATTTCGATTTTATCACGATTCTTGTAGACATTTGATTTGCTATTGTCTTTGAGGTAAACACAATTCACTATCAATAGATAAATCCAGTTGTCAGAGGCTGATCAGTGTTGCTAGATTTTTAGAGGAAACAAGCAAACTCCCTTCAATAAAAAGTTAATCAAAGAATCGATTAATTAGAACATTGTTGCTGCTCAAGTGTTAGGGATTTTGCCACATCATGTGTTTTTCTTACATTAATAACGAGTTTTAGATGTGAAAACATGCTAAAAATCCATGTTTCAGATATATAAATGTATTTATTTTAATAAATCAAACCTGAAAAATGGCTAAGCTTTATTTCTTTGGTGACTTCAAAAAAGAAGCCCAAAGTTGCTATAAAGATTGGATTCGGCAACTCTAACACTAAGAGTAATACGTTGGAAAAAATGGTCTATATTTCAACAGACAGATCCATCAAAAGAGAAAAAGGAAATCACCATGTGACGATTTCATCAAAAAAGCCGATTGTCACAGAGATGAACTCATGATTCGATTTTTATCACAATAAAATAGACAAGCCCTACTTTAAAATTGTTTCAAAAACATAAATACATGTTTAATTATTTAATCTTTCATACAGTTACTTGGAAATGCAGATATATTAGAACAGGACTGTATTGCAGTAATTGTCTGGATAATAAAAATACCAAACCACAACATCTAGTTCACTCATCAAACAGACTTAAAACATCTTTTAAGGATAAAAAAGTGATGTTCACTGTGTGACCTAATCTGTATGAGAAATATGACAGAAGCCTCAATGTTTCTGTTGTTTTTCTGCTTTTCTAACACTGTTTTTTTTACCATGTCAGATACAAACTTAGTATTAAGTTGTGGCTGTTTAATTTGGGTTTTATCTTCACGACACTCACTTCTGACAGTAGAATTCAGATTCAGTAAACTTTATTGATCCGTGCTGTGATGTCGTCTGCATACCTCTATTACAGTCCTTCATCTCTCTTGTTCTCGTGTTTATTTGGTTGTTTCTCAGGGGCCTGTGTGAACCAGCGCCCGGATCTGTTTGGCTGTGCTGTGGCCGAGGTTGGAGTCATGGACATGCTGAAGTTTCACCGCTTCACCATCGGACACGCCTGGACCACCGACTACGGCTGCTCCGACGACCCAGAGCAGTTCCAGTGGCTCATCAAGTACGAAACACTAAAGTTAGAATTATGTGACCAAACAGCTGTAGATGTGGATTTGTGCAAGTGATAGTGGCTACAGAAACTAAAAACTAAAAAAAATCTAAGAAAATGCAAAGATCCAAAGAGCCAGACGATTAGACAAGAGAGAACACACACTCTCACTGTCTTTTCCCTTCAGACAGATTTATTGACCTTTATTTAACCAGGAAAGTCCCACTGAGATTCTGAATCTCTTCTGCAGGGGAGTTCTGGGGGAGGAAGGGGAGGCAAGATGTTAGACTGACTTACCTTGACCTTGTCACATGAACTGAAGAAAATACCTGGACAAACTTTTGTCTTGTCAACAGTTAAATTTTTTTTGCTATGTAATACATCTACAGCTTTAAGATTAGTCAACCCTATAGGCTACATCCAGAAAAACACAAACATCTCATTTGTGAATTAAGAGATTGGCTTTAAAAAGTATATTTTGGCATGACTTAGATTTGAGCACGGAAACACAGGTCCCCGTCTTTTGTATTTATATTTTTTTTTCATCCTATGAAAAAACACGTTTATTTGTTTTTATGTTTGTTCCTTCCAGTGACATTCATTTCACAATCTAACTCGATTTTACGTCCAGAAAGATACTCCTAGAGTTACTCTTACTTTTTTTCAAAAATACTCTTTTACTCTTAGTTGAGTGGATCCATGTATTTTTCTTTGCCCTCATGTCTGCATGAGTGAAAGGATCCTTGACAGTAAAACAGTCTTGAGTGCTTTGAAAGTGCTCTAGACTGATAAATATAAACCATTTGCTTGAGTAATATTCGAAGTAGCATTACGTCCAACATGCATGAAATCACTTCTAAATATATACTTGGAGTAATCTAAATGGTGAAGGAGGCCGTCACTTACAAGTTAAAAAGTGGAAAGGTTGGTGACATAATAGGTCTTTAAGCTTTGGCTCCTCTCACCCAATACCTCCTAAATCTAACCAATCAAAGAGCTTCAAGGTGAAGTGTTTCGGTACTGAGACTAGTTTTGGTCCTTAAACGTTTTAGCTCTTTCTAAGGTCTTCGTCGTCACTACTCGAGCCAAATTTGGAGTGGTCTTGTCTTGGTCTCAAGGGTGTTGGACTCTGTTTTTGTATTAACATCGAGACCACATTTCATTACCACCATTTTCTGCAAAACTTGCACCAGGTGCAGCGTGACCTGTTCCAGGCACAGTTTGCAATAAGCCCTGCTCAATAAGATCATGTAGACCTGATAATTAAAACTTCAAAGATGGTCTTGATTTGGTCTCAATAGATCAGTCTTGACCCTGGTGGTCTGGTCTTGTCTTGGTCTTGGGACTCTGTGATCTCTCTTGACTGCTACACTACTCCAAGGTCCTGCAGACAAATCTATTTCAAATGTCTCGGATCTAAAATGCAACTGTCTTTCAAAACCCCCTCTCTGCTCCCAGATACTCTCCTCTGCACAACCTCCCCGCGCGGCCTTACTCCGGGCCCTCGTACCCGGCCGTGCTGCTGCTGACGGCGGACCATGACGACCGCGTGGTTCCCCTGCACACGCTCAAATACTGCGCCGCACTGCAGTTCGGCGTGGGCAGCAGTCCCGGGCAGAAGCAGCCTCTGATGGTTCGAGTGGACACACAGAGCGGACACGGAGCAGGAAAACCCACCACCAAAGCCATCCTGGAGGACACGGACATCTACAGCTTCATCGCCGAGACGCTGGGCCTGGACTGGAGAGAGTGAACGCACCTGCACACAGTTATTTCATCATAACTCACATTAATGCATGTTTACAGTACGGGTGTGAAGGGAAAGGTTTAATGGTCCTATATTGTTTTAATGGTCCTATATCAATTCTTTATTTAAAAAAAAAAAAAACACAAAAGATATTAGAGATAAATAAAAAAAAACTTACAAACTATTGACCTATGTACAAAATCAGAGTAAAACAAACTTGCAGTGTAATAAATCAGAGGTTTTTGGACCAGCAAGTTATGTCCTGGACTTTAGTCACTTTTTGATGACTTGACACTTGACTTGATAAAATTATCTAAGACTTGGAACTTGACTTGGAGCTTTTGTGACCATAAATTTTAATATGTAATATTTCAAATGGGATAATTTAAAAAATCAATGAAATTGTAGAAACACAAAATGTATTTGCCAATTTGATCTAAAACTTGGAAAGAATTGAAATTACCTTAATTTCTGGATTATAAACCGCTACTTAACTATGCAGCTTATAAGGCAATGCAGCAAAATAATAGATTCTCATAGACTTACCAAGTGCGGCCTATTATGTACTTTATGATTTTTCTTACTTTAATCTAGTGGGTGCGGCTTATATTCAGGTGCGCTCAATAGGGCAGAAATGACAGTAAACTCCGAGGACTTGGACTTGACTTAACTGAGACTTGCAAAACGTAGTCTTAGTCCCACCTCTGGTATAAAACAGGGATGCACCGATCCAGCTTTTTCAGTTCCGATACCAATACTGATACTTTGGAATCAAGTATCTGTCGATACTCAATATCAACCAATACTAATGCAAATAGCTTTTTTTTTCAGGACATAAGAAATTTGATTATATTGTAATGTAATTGTTATTTATAGTGCAAGTCACAACTAAACAACTTAATGTGAATAAAATGTCAAAATTTATGAGATATTCTGAATCAACATCAGTCAGTAAATAAGTCTCATTATGCTCAATTTAAAATACAAACAGGATATCGGCTGAACAGATATTATGAGACCAATACATGATACAGCAAAATTTCCCAGATCGGCATCGATATTCAATCCTAGTATCGGATTGGTGCATCCCTAGTATAAGATATATATAAACAGTAATATTGAGATTGGGGCTGCTACAAGTTCAATGATTAATCACAATTTTAACACTTCATAGGCTGACAGTGCATTATATTAAATTAGAATCAAACAAATCTTAAAAACACTGCGAGCTAAGCACAATGTCACTGTAATTTAATCATTATGTACATATAGGACATTTTTCTTAAGAAATTCATGTTTTGATACTGATGATTCTTCACTTGCTGGACAGTTCACAAAATGCTGTTAAAACAGTGCCTTAAAGACAGTTTATCAGAATGAAAATGAATTTTTAAATTACTTAAAAAATTACTTAAAAACTTAAGTTGCTTAAAAAATTAACACTTTTTAACCTCCTTAAAAAACTGTAGATGTGAATGTTGCACTTAAATGGATTTAAAGGGATTCTGTGCCTCTGAAATAAATTAAAACAAACATTAAAATTGTCTTTTGTCTTTTTGTTTTATTCTGAAAAGTTCCAAGACATGATTTGCATTTTACATATTTGCATTTTCGTCACAACACAAAGTAATATAATTTTAATAAAATTGTATTAACATGACACTCTGCCAGTGTAACTCTAACACTGGTTTATAAACTATTAGTATCAGTTTAACTGACTTTTATTATTTAAGTGCTTTTACAGGAGCACTGAAAGATGAATCAAATATAGAAAACAAATTTCCTTTTAACCAATAAAATTTATCTTAACTATAAATTTTCCTTTTCAATTGTGAAACCACTGAAAATACTGAAAATACCTTATCTTCTGCTGGCTACGAAAGACGAGTTTAAAGTTTAACAATTGTTTGGCATCTTCTGCTTTTTACAAACTAGTAAGAGCTGCTATGACTGAAGCGAGCGTTCACACTTGTTAGAGTTGGTTCACATTAACTCTGTGGAGCAGTTAGTAAAGTAAACTTGAACAAGTGTGAACACAAACAGCAGGACATCACAGGTTTAATCAAAGACACTGAATTCTACTTGTAAACACGACATATGTAGCTCAAAGCTTCTTTTAAAATGTTCTAGTTTAATACGATTTGGCGTTTGTAGTTCATCTTGGCCAACTTATAGCAATAAAAGTTTTTAAAAATATTTCTCTACAATAATTATGACAGAATTAGACATGCTTTTTACAACTCCCCAGATCCTTCATCAAACGTCACACATGCTAATAAAAATAATGTTTGGAAACATTAGAGACGTTTCACTTTCTTGAGCTGTTTTGTGTCAGAGATCTTTCATCCAATCCAGTCCAAAATTCACAGAGGAAAAGATCATGGCGTCCAGAGCGATGCAAGAATAATGCTGAGAAGCCGAGTAAAAATGATGACATGATTCTGGTCGTCTGTGAGTTCAGATTTACGAGCCGCCTTCCCGTTCTTGAGGTTTGCTTTCTTCTGTTTTGATCTGAGGTGACTCTGGAGATGTTGCATTGTCACTGGGTCCTGCCTCGTCTTCACACAACACCACTGGAAACTCTGTCCACAAAGAAACAAAAGATAAAGGTTATGAAGTGACAAGACATTACAGCAGGTACGAGCGAGCTTATAGCTTATTACAACTGTCTAATCAGAAGAAAGTCATAATGTGACATCATAGTGTTCCAAAACTCATACATAACAGCTGAAAATGTAGCCTGAGAGATAGTTTGATCTGGTTTGTGGTAGAGTTAAATTCTAATTGTGTCTATAAAAATTGTGAAAGCGTATGAATTAATTCTGCAGCTCTCAATAGTAGAAAAAAATCACTACTGCGAGTTTCATCCACAAACTTTGGAGTAATCTTGCTTTTTCAACAGTTTCTTCAAAGCTGAAAAAGTTTCTTATGTCCTTAAATAGTCATAATTTAAACTGTTGCACTCACAGTACACTGTCTTGTACAACTTTGATTGCCACATAAATTATTCAATGTATGCGTAATGACATCACAAGATGGAACACGGTGAATGCAGGGTTTGTGCGTTAAAAATACACATTTAAAGGAGACCTATTGTGTAAAATGTATTTTTCTAACTTTTTGACCTTGTTATAACTGCCTTTTCTCATTATTAGTTCTAGAAACACAAGATGTATTCTTGTATTCTCTCAGAGTTGAATTAAGAATGATTCCTGCATGTTTGAGTAATCTGGTATTGTCCTGCAGCTGATGATTGATGCTTAGAAAAGCCCTGTTCTCACCTACCACCTATCCCCACCCACTTCTCTGTATTTAAATATGATTATTCAAAATATTTAGATTCATAGTAAATCATGTGTGGTTCAAAATAGTCACATAGTCACTTTACAACAATAAAAAATACAAGTTTAAAATCTGCTTTTAGTAACAATAAAATCTGACAAAGAATTTTGTCAGATTTATCAAAAGAAACGGGGTTCCCACTCACAACCCAAAAATATTTCCAGGACATTCCCAAAGAGGATTTTAGGTAATCACGACATCTACTTTAGCATTTTTAGAGAGTTTGGAAAGTCTATGGCAGCTCAATGCTTAAGCTGCATTGAGCTGCCATAGACTGCCATAGAAATTACAACCAAACATTGCGTACGACATTAACTATTTTACTCACTTTATATAAGAAATGGTAGTAAAAACTAAGTTTGCACATTATTTCATGATAGACTAAATCATATTCCAGGACAACATTCTATTTTCAATGACATTTGGTTGTTTTTCTCATTTTCCATGCGTTTTCTATGACTGTAAAATTTACTAAATATTTTCCAGGTTTTCCAGGTCATGTGGCAACCCTGAAAAGAGGCAGGGCTTATCAATTCTGCAGTTTTGAACAGGAAGTAAATGGACCTCTTTCTATTTCTAAGCTGTTTTAACTAATTTTTGAGTTTTACAAAAAACAAAATATAAATTACTGATCTACATAATGTTTATTTCTAAATACATAGACAAATGCAATAGGTCTCCTTTAAATGTGTATTTTCTTTGATGAGTAAATGTGTATTTTCTTTCTGCATTGTGTATGCTGGTTTATGATTGTTGGTGCAGGAGTGAACCACAGGACACGGTTTAATCTGGATTACAATAAAAGCGAACAGCGTCAGCATACATGTGCTGCTAACAGATGGCCCAAACTTTTCCACCGCAGAGAAAGGGTTACATGCCAGGTATGTAGAACAAACAGTAACAAAAACATTTTTTTTGTGTAATTACAAGACTATAATGAACCGTTTACATAAAGAAACATTTAACATAAATAAAACAGAAAGCGATAAAGATGTTATTACCTACTATAATAATTACTAACACAACTCTTATTCCTTGTTAATTACAGTCGTTGTTAAGTAGGCATTATGTAACTTTTCTGATGAAGGTATTATTGCTTTGACAGAAATATCCTGCAGTATTGTATAAACTTTTTTCTTCCCATAGAGACAAGCAGCTGACACAATCAGATGTGATACAAGTCAGATCTGTGGAGAGGTGCTTCCAGTTTACAGTAAGATACATACAGACATGCAAGGTAAGTAAGTTTCTGCCCTGCTATAAACATTCTATTCAGATGTAATAAATATGAAACAGAGGCTTTTTTCGTTTGAGATTTTGAGAATGTTGGTAATTCTTCATGCGTACCTTGTTTCATCGCCGCCTCCAGCAGCTTCTGGCGTAAATTGTACTCCTCGTTGAGAAAGTTGACCTCCTCCTCGTACTCTCGGATCTTCCCTCGAACAGATCGCAGATTCCGTCTCCTGTTGCGGTCAGACAGTCGTTCAGCATCGCCCTGAGCCGCTCTCTTTGCGCCATTTTTAATCCCTCTGCGTGTTTGTTTTGCTTCTCTGTCTGCGAACGTAGAGGTTCTTCTTTTATGATTGTTGACGGCCAGTGCGCAAGTTCAAACGCCAAAACTGTGCGCTGACGCCTTCTGCTGGATGTGCGGCAATGACAAAATAATAAAAGGACTCTAGGGATATATTAGTGTAATCGTCATGGCAACAGACAGGTCTCACACGTGTAGTTTCAGCGGCCATGTTTTGATTGTAAAAGATCAGTACTCAAGTTAAAGTACAGTTACTTGTCTAAAAATGACTCTGTTAAAAGTCAAAGTCCTACTAAAACTAGTTTACTTGAGTAAAAGTACAAAAGTACATCATTGGCAATTTACTTAATTAAAAAAGTAAAAACACAAAGTTGATGTTAGGTACATTGTGGTGTGAAATGGCCTGAAATGGTGCAATGACTGTAATTGAGTATTTGTTTGTGTAGTAAATAGTAGTATATGGTTAGATTATTAAAAATTTTAACTTGCTTAAAGGTGTGGTAGCTGATTTTCACACTGTGCAAACACGATTAAGGTTTTAAATCTGGGAACACCTCTTATACATCTTTCGACATATAGTTAATATTGACATGCATTCATTTTGGATGCAGCTATAGCTTCTAAATGTCTTTTAACAATCAATAAAGTGAAACTGGAGTGACCACCCCAAGCTCAGCCAATCAGAGCGCTGCATTTGGCTCCTGATGATAATTAAAATTCTATATATTCAGTTCAGACAGTACTCAGTAGTCTAATTTTTTCACTAAGTGCTGCATGTATAATTTACTTTTAAGTACAAAGCACAAAGTTTACTTATTTACAACTAAAGAAGTTAGCTGCCCCAACTTTAACTGGGAAAAGTGTTGATATATGACAGCTAAGAAGCTTTGAGAGGAATAAACATGTTTGTGGACTTAAAAAAGTAATTAATTTGTTTTTAAAATGTAGAGAGTAGAACATACAGATATTTCTTGAAAAATGCAAGAAGTGAAAGTAAAAAGTTGACAGATTTTTATTACTCAAGTAAAGCACTACAATACTTGAGTAAAAATACTTACCACCTCTGATACTTTGGTATGTTGAATGTTTGACAATTTGTGTTTAATATACAGTAATATAGTAGAGTAGTGTTGTTCTACTGTACTATTGTGAAAGAATCTTAAATGACATAATTGCACATTGTTGTGTTGCAGAAGCAGCAAACAGAAATATCTCTAACATTCGTAATTTATCCCCATTTTAAACATCCCGGACCTGCCTTATTTACCTTTTAAAATAAGATAAAACCAGGTCTGAAAACAAACAATAGTATTTTGAGGTCTAATTTAGGCCTAACATAGCCTGAGTATCATATATTGTATTAAGTGGTACTTTGTGTGAAAAGTTTGAGAGCTAGTGATAAGCAAGACCTTTTTCAGTGATGTCAAGATGAAAAATAACTTTTTTTTAATGCTTTTGTATCTCAATTCTTCAAAATGTGCGTACTGATGGGCACAGAAGACTTGCCAGGACAATGTAAAATGAATAATAAAATATAATTTCTATAAAAGTTGAAATATTACCCACCACAACTTTAGTTTTGTTTTAGATATGTTTGAGCTGTAGTTACTTTGTCAACATGCTTTAGCAGCCATCTGAGTCATATTCTGAACCTAGAGTTGTGAATAATACTAAACAAGACAAATAACATTCGGAGTAATTAATAATATAAACTAATTTGACT
Source organism: Mugilogobius chulae (assembly GCA_038363315.1). Lineage (NCBI taxonomy): Eukaryota > Metazoa > Chordata > Actinopteri > Gobiiformes > Gobiidae > Mugilogobius > Mugilogobius chulae. Next base: position 35,684,796 of record CM076408.1, read on the forward strand.
ATTTATAAATGGTTTGTGATTTTTTTTCTATTTTTCCAGAAGGTTGTGTGCAAAAGAGACATAATATTGCAAAATATTCATTCATTTTCATAATTAAAAACATGACAGAAGTGTGGAGTTCTGTGCTTTATTACAACCACAAAGATCCCATATCAATTCAATGTTTGTTTATTTATTTAGTTTCATTTATTTATTTATTTTACTCCTTCCAGTTACAAGATGGCCGCAGCTATTGCCAGGACAGCAGTGTAATCTAGTTTTATATACACATTCATTATTATCGCTCGTCTTGTTAACTCTTAGCACAATTAATGATTTTTCGCCATCATCATCCTCGGCTGTCCACGGTAAATGCATTTCTTTATGTGGAAGACATAAAAAAACATTTATGGCATGTTCGAACAATTTAAATATGCAAATTTAAGACGTAACAGTTAATTAAGATATTAGCGTAAAGGCTAAAGCTAACCAAAACAAGCAGTGGTATGACAAGAAATTAGCTTAAATTGATTTGAGAAGTTTACCTACCGTATTATAAATGTTATCTCATCAACATCCGGTTTTATATTAAGAACACATATTTGTGAATACGAAGTTTGTACTGGGACGTTTTGTGTGTTTGTGCATTTAGCATGTGGCTAATGCTAGGAATGAAAACAAACCCAGTGAGCGGCCATGATGTCTCTTCTTTTACAGATATGAAAATACAACACTGCCTCCTGTGGCGATTTACAGCTTTGGCTCAGAACTTTTGACATTTTTGTTTATTTATTACATAAATCAAAGTTTTTTTCTATGGAAATGTGCTGTGTAGTATAGTATAGAGGCAGTTACATTGATATTACAATGATAATCGGAGCTAAATGTTTTGGGAAAGGTCTTAGTGTATCAGAAGAGAGACACTTTTCACAATCAGATGAGTTTAGAGATGTACACTTAAGAAATGTCTGCAAGAGTCTAATACAAAGTAGCTTATATGTGTGTCAGGAGGTTGTGGTTGTAGTGAAAATTGACAAAAATAAACATTTGAAATTGTAAAAATTATGCAGATATGCTGTTGACAACTTTTCATGAGAGTCATCAGGAGAATGTGAAGGTTTTATTATCATGCATGGCCATAAATTAATATGTTTGTGAATCTCAGTTTATATCAATACAATGTGGTGAAGAAGTGTAACTAAGTAATATTTTTAGATTGTGAAAAGTGTGGTTTATTTGTTCATAATTGAAGTTATGCAGTGACATTTTATAGAAAAATGCTTCTCGACATTCACAATGTGGCAAGTCTATGAAAAGAAATCTGACAAAACGTGTTTCTGAGATTTTCTGTAGATCCATGGAACTTTTGTTTTACAGAAAGAAAATATATGAGGTGAAAGGAAACTGAAAGTATCTTTTCTGTCATCAAAGTAACTGTGTAGAGCAGGAGTGTCGAACTCATTTTGACAAAGGGCCATATTGGCATTGTGGTTATCCTCGAAGGGCCGGTTGTAACTAAAATTAATCTTGCTCTATGGGAAACTACAATTAATAGCCTCTGTATTGGATTGTTGTACATTTGTTGAAGTGACACTAGATGAAAATACATCCACATTAGTCTGAAAAATGACTAACTCTTTATGTTTTAGACAAATCATTTCATTAGGTTAAGACACCCATATTACTCCTGGCACTAATATACATTAAATAAGAACACAGATGCAAACACAAGTTCCATAGTTTAAAAGAAAATGTAAATTGAAATACCTTTATCTAATAAAAAAAAGTCAGTTTGAGATTGGAATCTCATTTTGAGGGAAGTTCTGGTGGAGGAACTTGTATTGTGTTTGTCGTAATAGGTCGAAACCGAAGCTCTAAGAGGAAGCCTACGTAGACGCCGTGAGATCATGCAAACTCCACAAACTCTGGACTTTTTTGCTAAGAGCACTAACCGGCGCTCCACTGTGTCGCTCATACTGTTGCACAACAAATAAAACAGACTTTAAATGTTCATCTTCAAAACATTTCAGCTGTGAGCGATTCCAAAGTCTGCTTCAGTGAGAATCGTGAGAGAAGCAGAAATGTTTGCATTTGTTTATCTGAATGTCTTACTTGATTTTCTCTTTGTACAAATCAGATACAGTTCAGCAGAGGTGTAGTTGCTGTTGCCGCTTTTTTTCTTATTTTGTTGTGTTTTGTAGAAGCTCAGTCCTGACAATCTCCACCCTTTTTTTTTTTTCAGTTGTATCACATAGTTTTATAATCAGGTAATAACATGATACTATCAAGTAATAATAATAATACAATATATACATTTAAAAATTCAGGTAAAAAACTTGATAATATCAGATTATTTATTTTGTAATATTCTTTATCACGTTGTTACCTAATTAAAAATACATGTTTTTGTGTCACGTTTTTACCTGACAGTATCACGTTATTACTTGATAATATCACGTTTTTACCTGATACTATCACGTTATTACCTTTACTATCACGTTATTACCTGATAGTATCACGTTTTTACCTGATAGTATCACGTTATTACTTGATAGTATCACGTTTTTACCTGATAGTATCACATTTTTACCTGATAGTATCTTGTTATTACCTGATAGTATCTTCTTATTACTGATAGTATCACGTTATTACCTGATACTAACACGTTATTACTTGTTAGTATCACGTTATTACTTGTTAGTATCACGTTATTACCTGATAGTATCACATTTATATCTTGATAGTCATCATGAAATCTAGTGATGCAACTGGAAAAAAAAACAAAATACATATCGGCAGTACTGTGCTTCCGTAGTTTTGAGCTCTTGCACTAAAAACTTAATTTCTCTCCACTGATTATCATTAATTTTTGCCACTCAGCACTCAAAGTTTTCATTGGCATAACTTCTAAACTCAGAATCACTGACATTTAGTTCAGACATCAGCAAAATGTGTCATAGCTTTCTTTATTTTGCCTCCTTTAAGAACTTCCGATGACATTATGTCAGTACATAAGTTGACTTCTACATCTTCTTACCAAGTTCACACATTTTTTAAAGATATAATAATATTCACTTTACAGTTGTTTACATTAGAGCTGAACTGAGTAAACTTTGCCTCTCCTTTGACCCGCAGGTTGTGAAGTTATTTTGGTGTCGGCCATCTTGTGTCTCTCTCTCCCTGACACCTCTGACACGGCTCTGTGCCACTGCGGCGGGGTATTATGGGATGTCCGCCTGACCTCATTATGGGTGCGTTGCCCGGGGCGACCAGGCCGGGAGGGAGGAGCCAGGAGGAAGAGGAGGTGGAGAGATGCATCATGGGATTGAGCAGAAACCTGACCCTTCGTTTTTCTCTCTCTCTCTCTCTCTCTCTCCTTCTCTCTCTCTCTCTCTCTCTTTTTTTCATTTTTTCTGCTTCTGTGGGCTCACGTGCACGGCCAGAGCCACGTGCACTCTCGTCCGTCTAACAAAGATATGAGAAAGAGAGAGAAAAGCTACTGTAAAGGTTAAAAGCGGCAGGAGGTGTGAAAACTGGAGGAAAGTGGAGTTTCTTTAACAGTTTACAATCAAAAGTTTACATATAGAAACTTTTTAAACTTGGGTGTGTTTTATTGCACATTCAAAAGATACATTCCTGTTTGTTTATAGCATTGTCCTTCCACAAGACATAACTAAAAGATAATTTCACACATTTTCAATCTGGTGATTTCTATTAGTGACCAGACAGACTCACTTTTTGTATTGTAACAACAGCTGCACGACTCTGTATTAAATATAATTGACCTGTAGAAAGTTGTAATGTCATACAATATCTAGATTAAGAGCACTGTGTAAATTTCTGAAATAGTCAGCTTCACCATTCAATACAAATAGAAAGATAAATCATTCTTTAGAACATTTTTCTGAAGATAATTGGCTCTGTGCACGGAACTTCAGTTTACATACGACCACTTCCTGTTAGCGTTAGCATTTAAACACAATCATGTTTTTTTTAAAACACACAAGTGTCTCTGGTGAAATATTCCTCTAATATGTAAAGTCTTTAACATGTTTTCACCACAACTGTCTGATCTAAAGAGTATTTATTTGTTTTAAACTATGTAGTGAAAACCCATAGAAAAGCATTGAACAGGACAAGACAACTGCACAGAGCCAATTAACTTACAGTATATATGCCATAAAGTGAAAAAATATATAGCTATAGGAGCTGCTTTTTCATAGAAACAAGCAGAAGGAGGTCCTCCTCTTGACCAAATTATAGTTAATTTTGTGGTCATGCAAGCTTGCTCAGAGCAAAAAATATCACATTTTTATTATTTATTTTGTGTCACAAAGACATCTTAAAGTGCGTATGACAGGTTCAAATACATTTTTAGTAAAACATAGTAAACATGATTAAGATGATTTCACTGAACATTTAGCTTGTTTACCCAGTTTAGTTGTTTTGGTGAAGTTCATTATCGACTTTGTCCAGTAAATATGACACATAAAGAGAAATCCACAACTGTTACCTAGCAACCACACTGTAAATCTGGGCCAAAATCAACATAAATAACACAGAAGTGACAATATGACAAAAATATTACAACTTGTAACACTTTAATTGTGTTAAACAATTGTTTAAACTCCAGAAAGTTTGTGTGTAAATTGTCTTATGTTTTGCACTTATTACACTGTAATTTTCTAGACTTAATTACTTCCTGTAATTTTCAACTTTTATTTGACAATTATCATAAATTGCAACTAACAACTGTAAAACTAGATAAATATTTAACAGACTATCACACCAAACTAAGTAAAAAAAAAAACTACTTTTATTAAGTTTATTTTTGGCCAAAAAGTTACACATGTATCTTTACATTTTTAAACATTTCAGCACAAAAACATAATATAAATCCAGATCGTTCTTAAAATAAAAAAAAATCTTGAACGTTATTTAGAAAAAGTTTAATTTTGGCTGTTTTTGATTTTTATATCTCTTTAAATATCTAGATTTCTATTTTGTGGACAATCCTTTCTTGCTAGAATTAAATCTTTGCAATAGATTTGTGTAAACAGTATAAATCAGGGTCTTTATAAGCTGCCTAATAAGTTGTTTATAAGCCCTTATAACAGAGTAGATGACTATTATTACAATATTATATATAGGTCACTGAAAAGAATCATAAGTGTGCAATAACAGTGACACTGTATGTTATGTTAAATTATTATGTTATTTCCGAAAGCAAGTGTTAATACATACATTACTATGCCTTTATCACTAGTTTATAATGTGGTTTTGCAGAACCTTAATCTGAAGCGTGGGCTCCTTTTGTGACCATGAAATATCACAGAGCACCAATGGAAAACTTTGAACCGCAATCAGACTTCTAACAAACCAGCTTGTATCATACAGTGGCATCGATGGAACATATTATTTTCTTACAGGAAACACATTGTGCACGGACAATATTTTATGCAAAAATAATCGTTTTCCATCTTTCCATAGCGTCACTGGTTCATTTGTATATTGATGATTCCTGGATGTTTGAGTAAATATTGTTTTAAGAAATATTACTTCCAAACAATAAATAAATAAATGACAGTTTGTCAAAGCCTGATCGTGCCAGATTTCAGAAGTTAAGCAGGTCAGGCTTGGGCAGTATTTGGATGGGAGACTGATGAACTGAGGAGCCACAGTGGGACGACTGGAGGAGAAATGTCCTTAGGAAAGACACTTCACTCACATTGTCTAGTCTGGATCTGGTGTGAGTGTGAGTGGTTGGTGGTGATCGAAAATGGCAGCCTCGCTTCAGTCAGTCTGTTCCAGGGCAGCTGTGGCAACAATAATCTTGAGTTTTAGATCATTGTCTCAGAACACAAGATCTCAGGACTGTCTAAAGATGAATTCTGTCTGTCCTAAAACTGAAACAGAGAAAAAAGCATTTAGTTTATTTGCCCCCAATGAGTCAGAAAAATGCAAAGATGGAGATATTGACGTAACTACTTGTTTTAGTAATTTAGTGGCAGAGATTTTCAGTCACGTTTGTACTTGTTTTTAACGATTTTAATGTATTTATTGTATATAGTGCTGTCAAGCGATTAAAAAATTGAAGAGATTAATTAATTATGATCTGTAATTAATTTATTTTTAATCTCACCTAAAAATTGCTAAAAAAAAACAAAAAAAAACACTCAAGTTAAATGTTTTTTATTACCATTATTGTTACAGTGGGGAAATATTAATATATTGCAAAAAATGTGACTTTGGAAGTCTTTTGTTGCTAAATTGTCAAGTCGAACAACCCTTATGTCACTTTGCAACTTGCATATGGACAATGAAGTTAAAGATTTCAAAATAGATTAATGCGATTAAAAAAGTAACTCGATTATTATGTCTGTAATTAATTAATCTCAATTAATGCACTAATTTGACACCCCTAATTGTATATAATGTTTTAATGATTGTTTTTCCAATGTTGTTTTAAACAGGGCGCCAATGAAAAAGAGAATTTACACTCTCATTGAATCTCTCTGTATAAATACATTAATATTATAATGATAATATTAATGAATGTAGTCGTGTATCCATAATGCAAAAAAGAAACTAAATCACTATTTATAAATCCACTGCAATATTAATTGGTTAGTGCTAGATAGTCTGGTTCGGAGGGACAGAAGTGAGCATGTTGCAATGGTAATGAGTTCATTTCTGTTGCTAAACTGTTATATTTTTCATCTTAACCTTTACCCAAATCTTTTTCCTAACCTTACCCATCACCCTAACCCTTTCCCTAAACTTAGCCATTCTCCTAAACCCAATCACCGTCCCTCCAGACCCGACTATCTAGCATTTACCTTATTATTTTCTATAAATAATCAAATAAATACATCAAAACTACAATAATTAGTAGCAACACTCTCATTGTTCTTTCATAATGGCTTATTAATGCTTAAAGGAGACCTATTTTGATTTTCTCTGTATATTTATGATAAAACTGACATATTCAGATCAATAATTCACATTTTGTTCATTTCTAAAACACAAAAATGATCTAAAACGACTCAGAAGGACCATTTACAAGACATAATCATGGCTTTCAAATTAATAAACCCTCCACTCATTTTGACATCTTCATTTTTGTTTTTCACAGACCTAGTTAAATCTCTGCTGTTGGACTTTTGGAGACCAGACTCCTGATCCAAATACTTCCTCAGACCTTCTCAACGTCTCCACAGCTAGAGGTGAAGTTTTCTGTTATTTCACTCAACACTAAACAGGAAGCACACAGAGCCACAAAATTATGACGCAACTCCGGCCATGGCATTGCTTTCTATTTGTGGAGAGGAAGGATATGAGCGGCGACGGGTTATTCAGGCATTTTGATTCGTCGTTGAGATGAAATTATGGGAACCGGCTGAGCGTTGCAGAAGAAAGGAGTGTGAAATCGGCAAAGGGACTATATATAGCTTTAAAAAAAGAACGTTTTTAGCTCAGAATCTAGATTTCTGGACTCTGTGGGCATGGAGCAGTTGGCCTATCAGTTATTGAAGACTTACATTAATAATTTAACCATGTGTGGGATGGAGAAGTGTTACAAGAAGAGGAGAGTAGATACACTACCAGTCAAAGGACGTACGACACCACAAGCTTAGAACAAGTCAGATGTGTGGACTTGAGTCAGACTTAAGTCACTATTTTGATGACTTGAGACTTGACTCATTCAAATGGACTAAGCTTGGGACTTGATTTGGACTTGAAGCTCTTGACTTCAGAGGACTTGATGCTTTTCCTCAAAATATACATAAAGATAGCAAACTGAAACAGGTTCACTGCAAAAAAAGAAAAAAAATCTAACCTAGATAAAATGATTTGAATTAAGCATATTCATTTTAAAAGACAAATTTTAAGATTTTTTTCACCTAATAAGACTAAGTCTAACTAAGATTATTTGACTTGTTTTAAGATATTCTATCCTGTTTTACCGTATCTAGATATAAAAACTTATTTTAAGCACATTTTTATCTGTTTAAGCTATAATTGCTTGAATAAAAAACAGATTTGCTTAAAAAATCTTGTCAAGACAACTTGAAACTAGCATTTTTTGCTGAAAATAACTAGGTTAGTAAAACATTCTTACTGCACTGGCAGATTATTAATTTTATTAATTTTGACATGAAAAAAAGCAACATTTTCTTATTTTTTGAAAAACCTTTTTTGCAGTGTTCCTCCTCACTTTTTGTGACTAGAAATGTATTTTGAATAATCATTTAATTTCATAAAAATTTAATTATTCAAATACAAGATTTGCTTGGTAATTTGATCAAAAGACTAAACTCTATATAGAGATTATTTGTTTGTCAACACGGGAGATGTGCGCGCAACCGGTCGGCAGAAAGAGCTGATTGACACAAGCTGTAGCAGCAACACTCGCCAGCACTGTTGTCCGCTAACTACAAGAGTTTATCACTGAGTGAAAACAAAAGTTATGATGCTAAATCAACATTTGTGAATGATATTCGTCTTTAAAACTCATCCATGATACATTCAGGTGAAAAAACACAAAGAAAAACACTGTCTCAAGCTTCAGGAGACAGACGTCCATCAGACCGGTTCAGACCTGATGAAACAGCTGCTCTTGTCATGTTTTATTGTTTTTATCAAAGAAGTTTCCCCAGACAACTAGACGGACAGTGTAATCTTTCAGCAGATGACATGCGCAGTTGAGAGGAAAGTGATGTTGACCGATAATAGAAAAGACTAATATTTAAAGAAACTAAAATCAGCAGATTTTTGGATTCAATGTTGACTTGTGAGGAACTGTCCTGGGACCTGACCTGGACTTGAGGCCAAAAACTTGAGACTTATTTGAGACTTTGCAAAGCAATTTGAGCTGAAAAAAAAAATGTATGTAATCAGTTTATTCAAAGCTAAACTTCTTCTAAAATTCCAAACTTTTGACTCATTAAAGTAGTCACCTTTGGCAGATATAACAGTTACATAAATCTATAACAACTACAGATATAACAACACGCTCATGGCATTTGTAGAAATCAAATATTTGATTTCTTAGAACACCACCTGCTTTTGAGATTGCAAAGTTTAATGCCATTTTGAGCTGCATTCTCAACAAATTATCATCATCTTGAGAAAATAATCTGGAGAAAATAACGCAGAAACTTGGGTAGAGATGAACGATGCACTTTACAATAACTACACCTGAATAAAACCTGAATAACTACTTATATCATCAGGGACAAACAATTAATCAATAGATAAAATGCTGTATTTAGTCTTAGTAACTTCCTAATCACTGTCCCCAAGCCTAAATCCTAACTTTAGCTAATTAATTATGTTGTGACTAGCCTTAAACTTTCTCATTCATGAATATGCCATTTGTTCATGAATAATTAAGGCTTTATTTATGCCTTATTCATGCTTTACTAAGGTGGTGTAGCTATTTAAAAGCGTAGCATAATCTATTTTTCATTTAAGACCATTTAGAATCCGTAGATATTACTTTTTGCAGTGTATCGGAGAAAAGAAAGCAGAAAACTTACAATCTAACGCTACAAACTTCTTCTCCTTTAGTACAAATGCTACCGTATACTAAACATACTCCAACATACAACTGTGTCTTTACATGCGTCTGTGGGAATGACTCACGTGTATTTACTGTATTTTTACGACCCAGACGCTCGGAGGCCCCCCTTTTTTTTTTCTTCTTTTTCACGTCTTGTCTCATTTCTCAGTGACATAACCGGTTGCCATGCGTTACAGTGGTGGATATTATGGTCTGCTCTTTGTTTTGTGTGGTATGAATTCAAATGGGAGGGAGGGAGGTGAGGAGGGGGGGGGGGGTGAGTTTGGGCGTGTGCGTGAGAGAGGAGAGAGAGAGAGAGACGCACACACACGGAGGGGGGATGGGCGCGCGAGGAGAAGGAGGATATAATCACATGTGCGCGAGAGGCTAAAGAAGCGTGCGTTATTTTAAGGAGGTAACACTACTGAGTCAAGATGGCGGCCGCCGGGGCCTTCTTTTGCTGCTGCGCTGTCTGTGTTCCCCCGGAGGATTGTCTCAACGCTAAGTTCAAGTGTGAAGGAGCCGCTGCGGGCGATTCTGAGGGAAGATAGAGCAGTAACAGCACAGTGCAGACACAGTGTGGTTTTACAGGTGGAAGTCAGGCAACAAGGGTTTAGTTCATGTAAAATATAAAACAAGTTAAAGCACACATGACAGGTTATAACACTTTTCTGTTTGAGTTTAGTGGGACAGTCCTTGTGTTAAATAAGTGTCATAGGTTTACAGCAGTTAAAGTGCACATTATGAGAAATTAATCAATAAAAGTTGAAAAGTACATGACGTAATTTGAGTTGTAAAATAGAATACATCCACATTTATCATCAGAAAGCACCAAAATCCAAAGACTTCAAACAATTATTTAACCCCTCATCATTCCTAAGGAACGTCCCACTTTTCTTTAAAAATTCCATTTTTGTTCAGTATCTGAAAAAAGCATACTATGAAGCATCTGGAAAGGTTAAATATAAAAATACCATTGTGTCCCTTTTATTTAGAGCAAAAGCAACCATTCTGGGATGATTCAGACTCAGAATTTGCTGTAAACTTCCAAATTAAAAAAGTCCTCAAAAATTCAATCATTTTAATAGGACTTTTGCATTGGCTTCACCTCCATTTGTTTGAGTAATTTTGGGTCCCTAAAACTAATTTTTACCTCAGTTGCCTTGAGCTTTTACAGAGGAATTGTCAAAACCCAAAATATGCCAAATCTAGTGTCATTTATGTCTCAGCTGTAACACCAGCTTTACCATTCCTTATATCGACCAAAAAAATGTTAGGCGGATTTTAGATTTTGTTTTTCTTTTGCTTGGAAAAAGTTTTCATGTCTGATGAGAGCTGCCTTTGCTTCAAAGAATCAGAAACGGTTTCAGTTTAAAATTTAGATGATTTTTGTCAGACATGTGAGGGAAAAAAGGCCTGAATGAAAAGGGGTTAAAGGAACTGTATGTAAGATTTTGATTTCAGATTTCATAAACATGGCCAATGTGTTCACAGATCCAAGGTCAACATGTCTAAATATGCTATTATTTTTACTGAAAGTAAAAGTAATGTCCCTTTGTTGATGTTTACATTTGGTTCTCAAGAGGATTATCCAATCAGAAAGCAGAATGAGCCTCACATGACTCTCTCAGTTGGCTTGCCAGTTTGGTTTCTTAGAACCTGAAGTTAAATTTGAACCATGAGTCAGGAACATGTTTGAGTTTGAACTGATGTTCCATCAGGACACAGACACAACTGTCTGTGATAGGCTCATGCACTTGTTTCCACACAGTTCTCATCAGACTCCACCCACATTGTATAAGAATAATATTCTTGAGGACAAACCATGATAAAGAGTCAGGTGTCTGAGAAAGTGACTCTCTGGTTAATACCCATGATCCAGAGCGAAACTTATTCCTGATTGATTTGTAACCTCTCATCTTTTTGTGGCCTTTTTTTCCCCACAACTGGCAATCCCAAGTTAATTTGTTATTGTAATACTGTTTTTATACCACTAGTTGTGCATCTTACATACAGTTCTTATAGGAAATAAATGAGAATCATTATCGTTCATCATTGTTTCCAAGTTCCCGAGAACCACATGAATGCAACATTAGTCCTCAGATTACTTCCTGTTATTTTCCACTTTTATTTGTCTATTTCTTCATAATTTGTAACTTAACTGATGTAAAACTATAATTATTTTCCACAGACTATCACAGCAAACTAACTCAAAATTTGAAAAACGTTTGAATCTGTCTTATGGGCTTTAAAAATAAACATGTTCACTGTATTTTATTGAAAAAATGTAATTCAACTTGTCATACGCACTTTAAGTAAGTACAGTAGGCTCATCAATGCAATACACAACACTGGATAATATGTTTACTGTGGATGCATCTATGAAGTGAAACTTTAAAAAGACACATAGCTTTTCTGGAAATTCCGGATGAAATATGTCTTTTAATACAGTATACCTGCCTGTCAACATGTGAACACGAACATGTGATACAACAGGCCAAGTTAGCTGTCAAATCTGTGGAGAAGTAAGAATGCAGTTATGCACCTATAGTCTGGCTCATACAAGATTTATATTTGTAGCACTCTGAATTGAAAACATACAATAATAATAATATTTCAATCAGTTGGAGAGCAGCCATATATATATTTATATATTTCAAGGCAAAAGACAAAGCCATGAACTGCTTGTCTCATATAGTTAAATTATTAAGAATGATCCATATACTGTATGTTTGTGTAATCTTGTCCTGTAGCTCAGAAGCCCTGTCCTCACCTACCACCTATCCCCGCCCACTTGTCTAGGTTTAATTGTGATTAATCTAAATATACAGATTCATATTAAAGGATGTGTTGTTCTAAATAGTCACACAGTCACTTTTCAACAATAAAAACTTAAAACCAGCTGCTTGTTACTTTAAAATCTTACAATGACGAGGCAGTTCTGCAGTTTGAGCCCGATCTCACAAGAAAGCGTACATTTACCACGACATTACAGAACATGTAAATTACATGCATGTTAGGGTAATATCCTCCAGCTACGGTAGTCCTGACCAAGCCTAGCAAGAACATCTGGAGATGGGTCCCTGAGCGCTGCACTGCGGCGATCACTGCTCCTGAGGAGATGCCCCAGAGGCATCGAAGGATGGGTCAAATGCAGAGGACAAATTTCCCTACGGGGACAATAAAGTATACCTTAACCTTAACCTTAACCTTAATTACGTATGATTAGCACGAGTTCACGGCTGTTTTGTGTAATTATGGTACGCGTTGCAGTCCCACTTTATTTCTACTGTGGTTGTTGAGATGTGTTCTTATTTATGAATATTAATGAAATCCTGATCCTAATCTTAACCTGCCCCAAGCTCGAGACCTAAAATTACCCATTTTAGTAACTTAAAGCCTAACCTTACCCATTTCACCTGAAGAAAACATCCCCACGTGGCTGCAACCAAAACACGTGTCATTTTTACGCTTTTTCATATCGTGCTAAATGCACGGCGTAACATAAGTACTAAAAACAGCTGTGAACTCGTGCTCAAAATACACTGTTTTGTGTCGTGGTAAATGTAGGCTTTCTTGTGAGACTGTGTTGGCAGTTTGGCACAGGAAATGAATCTGTTTCTGAGCTATTTTACATCAGCTTACGTCAGTTTATTCCTAAATGTCTAGAAAAAACACCATAGGTCCACATTAATAGAAAAAATGCCTCTTGTTCCCCATCTGGCCTTATGACATAATCAAATTCTACAACATAAACCCACCCTATTGTCAGTTCTTGGAGAGAACTGTAACACCAGAAGTCACATTATTTCCTCACTTCCATCAATCTGTGGCTACAGTTTTAGTTTACACCAGAGATTTGTTAAGCTACTGTCAGAGATGTCATCTACGTGGATGTTTTTTCCTATTTCTTCAACCAATAGGCAATGTTTTTTTCTAGTATTGGAGCATCAGAAATACCACTGTTACTGCTTGACTGACTGATACTATTATTTAAAATGTACTTTGGCAGCTCATGCACACAATAGAAGGTAGAATAAGTCTTTAAAATAACAAACAGATACAGAAATACTGACCCAACAACAGAGTTTGATTATACTTAGGAAAAAACTCAACATAATATACCTTTTAGGAGCTCACAATACATTTTCAGGCAAGAAAACATAAACTTCCACCCTGGAATTACAAAAATTATGCTTATTTTTTGTTCTAAAGACTTAAAATCATTAACATTTAGACTGTAGTAACCTAATTATCGAGCATGTGTTGTGGTTTTTACTTCCAGTCGCCTCCATTTTCGTTTTTTGAAGATTCTTTTCCCAACAGAGCCATAATTTATTCTTATCTCAACAGCCGTATTTTACCTCCAAACCTTGTCACCCAAATCCAGACCTGGTCCAGTCTGAAACCACCCCCCACCTCTGATCCTTATTACCCCATCTTTATTCTGCCCCTCCCCCAGCAGACGACACCCCCCCCTCCCACACACACACACATGTACACGCAGACACACGAACACGCGCAGGCACATGTGGGCTTTTCATGCTGATTTGGGAGACATTACACTGACTTAAGGCGCGTTTATGTTTGTCCTGGTTCGAGTTTGAAGTCTTTTGTTTGTGTTATTACAGCTATTCAACTCAAACTGTATTAATTATCTAAAAGACGTCTGTTCAAGTCTTGTCTACACCTGGTTCGTGTGTATTATTTGTAGTTTTGAGCAGGTTTACATAAATTTAAAGTGTGGTTCATTGTTGAGTTGAGGTGCACTTTGATTGTAGAGCTCCCTCCATTGAATCAAATGGAAGGAAGACTAAAAAAATTAGCTTTAAATTAGCCTGTAAATGAAACGCAGTGACATTTTTGTGGTCGAATTTGCTTTTCAGTTTAGAAGCATATGACTCTGAATCTGTCATTTCTGTTCATCTGATTCATTTCACTTCTTATCGCATTAAAACGTTTCCTGATGATGTTTGTGTGAAATATATTTGATTCTAAAGCCCTGGACATGTACGTTTACTCATGTTGACCGTTAAACAATCTGATCCTGAGACTAAAGTGAAACATGTTGTGCTGCGACTAATGTTCATTCTCTCATGTCATTGTGATAAGTCATGTGGAAGTCATTTTGGTTTAACATGGGTAACTTGGTTTTGCTTTAGTTTGTGCTTTTATTAACCATTAATCTTCAAAGACTGATTTCTTCTCACACTATTTAGTTAACCCTCTACTGCATGACTTTTTATTTTAGGAGGAAAAATATTTCAAGATACTTTTTGAGAGCTTGTGGGTCCTGACATTATATCAATTATAACATTTGACCCCCCACGCCCCCCACAAATCTGGGTTTGTTGCTCAGGCAACAGTGTGCGATGAGGTACTAAAACACCAAGGTTTTCAATACTGAATGAATAGGAAAAATGATCTAAATTGTATCAGAAAAAGTTTTATTCAAATAATACCCAATTTACTAAAAAGAGCCAATTTAGGAGAAACGATGTTCCACTTGCACCTATATCTACCAGCTCAGGAGTTCACTATACGCCCTGTGTAGATCTCAAAGTTATGTGAATACCTTCAGAACTGGCTAAAATGAGTATTTTGTATCCCATTTCTTAGGTTTGGCTGGTAGATATTGCTTGTTGTTATTTTTTACCTTGAAGGAACTATCTGTTCATCACAGCCAGCTTCTCACTATTGGATGGATTACAACTTTGAAATAGATGGTCTACCAGTGGTCGGATTTTGTAAAGTGGATCTGGACTCTGCTGGTATTGCCTCATTGTCATTGAAGTGGAGAGCTTTCTTGATGGCCTCCCATCTGTTCAGACTCATGGTATCAGCTACTTGATGCACCCGAGAGGCCTTGGACCAAAACATCCGAGTGGCTGGTAACCCAAACAGTGACATGTAGACCAGGGGTTCTTAACCTTTTTGACCCGAGGCCCAAATATTCATGTAGAAAGTAACCTGGGCCCAATCTCCTATTAAATGTATTGTACTTTACTGCTTTTGTGGCCCTCAAAGAGGTGCTCGCGGCCCAACTTTGGGCCCCGGCCCTATGGTAAAGAATCACTGATGTAGACTACAGTACCTATGAACTGTTCAAGTTCTTTAGTGCTGAGGTTTAAAGGCCTGCTTGGATTGCACTGTATAGCATACAGGTTTGACTGCTCTGTGATCACTGACAGGATATTGTCTGAAAAAAACATCTTGAAGTAATTTTCTGATCTCGGAAGGCTTCCTTGCCATTCAGGATAGTCGGGGAAGTTGGCATTATGGGGTGTTCTCTAGCCATTGTCTTCCTCTGGTTCAAACACCTCATCCTCATCCTCATTTTCATCCCAACACACACACACCAACACACATCTTACAGAACCCTGACTGACCCCTGACCTACACTGAGTGTCAAACCTGATTCAGGGAGCCACTCTTCTCCACTATCACTCTCGTCCTCAAGCTCACTGTCTTCACTGTCGGATGGAACTTCCCTTCCATGTTCATTCTTGGACCCATAAAATGTTTTTATGTCCATTTCCTACAAGCAATAATACTCATTATTCACTCCAACACATCTCTTCTTTAGCACTATTTTTCCCAACAAAAGTGCTACATCTGCATGATGTTGCCCTAGGGCAACACACCTAAAACACAGTATTAGTATAAACATACAAGTAAAAATTATATGTAAACAATCAAATGTGTATCTTGACATATTTCTGGACATTATAATATTTTTTTGTATCAAATTATTCCAATTTAACCAGAGAAAAGTGTTATTTATCTTACCGTTACCTAGCACTGTGTCACATGTGACTTTGCTTCCAGAAATGACTGCTTCAGACTCAGTCAAATGTGCACACCCACTTCAGCCTCTGATTTTATTGGACAGAAACATGTCTGCTAACATTATAAAAAACAAAAATAAAAAAAAAACTTAAAGGGCAGTGTCTAAGCCAAAAAAGTGGTTTGTTGCCTAAAAGCAACACTATGCGGTAGAGGGTTAAACATGGAATCACCAAAACACAATCGGAACAAAGATTTTGAGTTATTTTAAGTCAATAATTAATTTATTAATCAGATTAAAATACAAATCAATACATCTGCAGCTTAATTAATGTAAGTCTTGACTCATTTTAATTGGTTCAGCTGCACAAATCCACTTTTTATGTCAAAATGGCGTCTGTCAGTCGCAGAAATGACCCGGCTTTCTTCTGTGTTTGATCATTTGTAAGTCCCAGTGTGCAAAAATAATCCATATTCTGCAAAACTCCAATAAAGTTTGATAATTCTGGTTGCCGCTGCTTAACTCAATGGAATCATCACTCCCCGAGGATGCTGGCTGGGATAGCATAACGTCGAGAGCATGAGCTGTAGTCTCAGTGATTTAATAAACTTAATAAATCTATCTATCTGATCTGATTTACATATGACATCACAATTTCAGAACACGGTGCATTTACATGATCAGGGAAATTAGACGAGGCTAAAACAATTGACCAGTCGGACCAATTTTACTCCTGTTGGCATACAAGAGAGTAAACCGATTATGGAGAGACATGTCCTGCTGTATCAGATTCACTACTGCAGGGTTCAGATCGCATTGTGTTGATTTACCTAAATATTGTTTATTTTTAATCATGGACTGTACAACTACACACTGCTCTTTCTGAGACACAGGACTGTGTTAAACATGTAGTTAAATATGTGAGTGTGTTTCCCACTTTGTGTAGGGAACTTTATTCTTCTAAACTTCTTGACTTTGTTGTCAGATTGTGGAGCAGGCAGCGTTTGTGAGCATGCTCAGTTACATTTGTCCAGCTGCAGACCAACTGTCTGTTTACATGATGTCTGAAATCAGACTACAATCAGTCGGGACCATGTGCGCCTATAGAGGGATTTTCAGGCTACGTCACTTTTCTCTCTACGTCGCATGCTTGATACAGAAAGAGTACATCTTCCATCGGCTTAGCTGGGAAAACTTCTTTGAATAAAACAACAAAACAGGACGAGAGCAGCTGTTTGGATCAGGTCTGAACCGGTCTGACAGACGTTTGGCTCCTGAAGCTTTAGACTGAATGTTTTTCTCGCCATTTTTTCACCTAAATATAACATTTATGGATCGTAGGATTGAGTTTCATTCACAAATGTTGACTTAGCTGCAGAACTTTTGTTTACTCTTGTAGTTGTAGTGACAATGGTGCTTTTTCGACTTTTCCAAAAACCTGTTTACATCTCCTCAATAGGTCTGCCCGGGTTTACATGCACTCTGGAGAAATCAGACTAGGCTAGTTATCTGGTTTTCCTGACCTGCATTTTTTCTGAGACTCAGGAGAAATTTAGTACATAAGAACTTCAGCTGTGTTTTTGGTAAAGAAGCATTGTTAGAACAGTAAATTTTGCATAATATTAGCCCTGCACATTTTGACATTAATAACAAAAAGACAACTGAATAAAATAACTCATGAACCTTATTTATGGTTTTGTCCTGGACTTGGATTCTTATTTATCTTTGTTATTATTCAAGGCAAAATCTTCTTTCATTATTGACCCAATAATACAGGATTAATTTCCATATGTTTTCCTCCATAAGTGACACAAGCCTCCATGATAGTGACAGCGTACACGTTTTAGCGTCCACATTGTGATTAGAATCCGCCCACACTTCCTCCGCACCACTTCTGCCATCCCATAATAATCACGGCACTGGGCTAATTCTCTCTTTTCTTTACGTCTCGCCCCTCCCCCACCTCTCTCCCTCTCTCTTTCTTTTCATCATTTCCTGTTTAATATGTTACAGTCTCGTCCCCCGGCCGCTCCAAACGCGCCGCTGTCATTTTCATATTCAGATGTTTGTTCCGTTTGCAGCGCGGCGGTGGAAAGGACAGTTTGACTAGAGTTGTGGGCGAAAGCTGAGATTGACCACGGTTTTGGAAGAAATGACTTTGCGAGGCTTTGATGGAGTGATGTGACAATAGGAAATGTGTTACAGTAAACAGCGCCAAGTGGTTTATGGAAAATGAACTCACTCTGCCAAGTTGTGCTTCTGTTTGAATGGATCATTTGAGTTATAGAGACAAAAATAAACTTCGTAGAATTCAATGAGAGACACTGCAGGTGAACAGGAACAAATCTTACATTTACAGCTGTCAATTTACACCATTAACACTTGGTTTGCAGTGACACAATGGTAATGGCTTTAAGCGTTTTTTTACTTAAAGGTCTGAAGTTGCTTGTTTTTTATTTTATTTCAAAGGTTTGGTTGTTGTTGCTCTTTGACCCCACATGCATTAAGAAAACGGCCTTTGGATTTACAATGTCTTATAGAACTCTTACAATGAAGAGGATTAAATGAAATAATAAAACATCTTTTGGACCAGATTGAACTATGTTGTTTCCGCCTAAACCTTTTTAAGTTAATACAGATCTTTAAGACTTATTTTTAAAGAAAATAGCTTCAGCTTTTGAAGATGAATTGTCAAAAGCCAAAATTTGCCAAATCTAATGTCATTCTGGCCCAGGCTGTGACTCCAGCTGAACTGCTTCTTATATTTATCAAAGGAATGTTAGGCAAACTTTAAAACCTGATGTTCTTTTGTGCAGCTTCTTCTCACTTCAAACTAGAGTCAGTTAGAATCAGCGGCTAAAACTACAAAGTCCTACTCTTGTCGTAAGATCTCACAGGCCACATAAATTAATGTGGAGGGTCACATCCAGCCCCCGGGCCTTTTGATCCCGTGCTCGTGCTCTGGCCTCATAGGAAGAAGGTCCTGGGTTCGACTCCCTAACGGCCCGGGGCATTTCTATGTGGAGTTTGCATGTTTTCCCCGTGTCTGCGTAGGTTTCCGCCGGGAGTTCCGGTTTCTTCCTACAACTAAAAACATGTCCAATGTGCCTCCCTTCTCTCCAGGACTACAGATGGAAATTAGTTGTAAGCTTGAATCTGTTACAAGCATCTCCATTGTGCCATTGTGTGCTTAATGTAACTGCACATTGTTCTTAATAAACATTACCTTTAGAGCACTGTTTCCCAACCAGGGGTACGTGGACCCCAGGCGGTACACGATCATTTTCCAGGGGGCTCTTGGGATGATTGCAGATTTAAAAGAAAGGTGAAATTGCAAGTATTGTGCAGCAAGTGAAAAATGTTATTTGCAGCACATTTTACATGTTGAGAGGCAACTGTTTTTAGATGGAACATTTAAAACACTAACATGCAATGGTTATAAATGAAAATATATGAGTAAAACTAAAATACACATGACATAATGACTGATACTGACTGACTTGTTATAGGAACAAGCTCTGCACAACAGAACATCACAGGTTTTAAGATTTCTTCGGTAGAATTGTAGAGCAGTAAAGCTGGTGTCACTGGCCGGGACCTTAATGGCTCAAGATTTGGTATATTTTGGTTTTGACAATTCTTCTGCAAAGGCTGAAGCTGTTTTTGTTGAAAATTAGGAATCTGTAAAAATTAAAGTTTAGATGGACTAATAAAAACTCCTATTAATTTTTGAGAATTTCTGGGCATTTTCTTATTTGTAGGTTTAGAGTACAAATTACCTCTGATTCCTCCAAAATGGATAATGTTCTTTCTCTGTATCTGACAGTTTTTTTAATCAAACATTGGACAATAATGCATTAATTACAAATTAGCATGTTAATAGGTAATTAAAAAACAAAAATGTAGATGTAAAATCCATTGCATGGTTTTGATTGTGTATGGATTTTGTCTCATCTTTTGGCTGCTCATTTGAAAAACCCAATAGTTTTTACCTAATAATTATTATTTATTTGTTTACTTGAATAGGAACAGATACAAACACACATTCAGTCAGATGCATGCTTCATAATGTTTACATCCGAAGCTAATTCACAGCACTTTTAACATAATTATCACTCGAATATCTTCTTCTGATGACGGCTGTGGCAGTAAAAATCTGAAAACCTGCTTTAAAATTGCCTTTCCTAAACCCTGCTGCAGATGTCAGATTTCCGATTCAGATTTGTCTGAGCGATTTGATCAGAAACTCCACACAAAGCCTCACCTCTCGCTGCCCCTCCCCCACAAATGTAAATTATTGAGACGCCGAATGAACAATGTGAATCTGCCGTGGCTTTGTGGAAAATTATGTCTTTGTGTTTGATTATCTGTGTCCGAAACGTCACATGTTTTAAAAGAACTCATTGTTTCAGAGTGCATGGGGTCAGTTTTACAGATTATGTTTTACTATAATGAAGTAAGTAGAAAGTATGTCTCTGATCTGTTGTTTGTCTTTAGATTTAATGATTATATGATAAAACGTTAATCTCTGGCTTTGGTTAAAACGGCCACAAATCAGAATATTAATCTTAATTTCAGCAGTTTTGTTTTGATTTAATAAGAATTTCAATTGTTTCAACATGTTTTTGGACTGATGTTTTAACTAATTTAACAAAATACCTACATTAGAAAATATTTTTGATATATTAAGACACATATGCTTTTCATCAAAAACCCAGTCAGTGTGTGTTATGACTTGATTTTTGTCTGCAAGTCAGGCCTTTGAGCTGGAAGTACACAATGCAACACAACACAACTTGAATATGTATTATAATAACTGAATTAAATTTGGAAAATAACTTGCCATATTAAATGTTTATGGAAAAAGACAAAAAAAAACACAATAATTCGTGCAAAAATAATGAATGATAAAAGGTTGTTGCAGAAGGTGCAGGGCTGAAGGAAACTGAAGGAAAATTAGATTCTGTGAAGGTATGCTGAGTGAGGTGGTGCTGGGGTGGAGATGGCTGCATAGTGAGAGCTGAGTTACTGTAAATAGTGTAGGTCAGACACCGACAGTAGTGACGAGACAAGACCAAGACCACATTTGTAATTTTATACAATTTTCAGTGTTTACATGATCTTATTGTGCAGTGCTTGGGACAAGTCACTGAGCTCCTGGTGCAAGTTCGGCAGAATATGTGGTCTCTGTGTCCAAGACAAGACGGAGTCCAAGATCGAGTCCAAGACAAGACCTTAAAAAAGTGGTTTCTTTCGAGCGGTACTACACTAGTATAAACGACGCAATGCAAATAGTGTGTCTTGACAACGCTTTTTAATTCTTCTGGTGCGTTGAGGTGACACTATGAAGTTTTGGTTGAAGCCACAGCAGGAGTGAATGAATAAGTTTAGGTCTGAAGTTACAAGCTTTCCTAATTTTAGATTTGGGATTTGGAGTTGTTTAAAATTTGAATTATTCATTCATTCATTCATTTTCTACCGCTTAATCCCGTTAGGGGTCGCGGGTGACTGGAGCCTATCCCAGTGACTTTGGGCCTTAGGCGGGGAACACCCTGGACAGTGGCCAACTTGCCGCAGGGTTAGACAGACAAACATTCACTCTCTCATTCACTCACTAAGGGAAATTTACAGTGATGCCCAATTAACCTAAACATGCATGTTTTTGGAGGTGGGAGGAAACCGGAGTACCCAAAGAAAACCCACGGTGACACGGGGAGAACATGCAAACTCCACCCAGAGAGATCGTGAGATGTTGATATGGTCCGACCCGGGAGTCGAACCCACGACCTCCTTATTGGGAAGCCAGAGCTCTAACCACTTGGCTACCGTGCACCCCAATTTGAAATAGGATTTTGTAAATATAAAAAAAAAAATAACACGCTTATAAACACTATAGAAATGAACTGGAACAACAACACGTGTCATAGACTCACAGAAAATATAAAATGTGTTCACATGACACACTATTTACATTGTGTGGTTTAGACATTTCTGTGAGATCAAGCTGGAATTTCTGTAATGTAAACCACATTTTGTCTACAAAACACACAAACTACAACATGACTACACACTAACCATCTCTGAACACAGACTAAGCCACAGTGAAATGTCTAATATGAAATTAGATTCAGATTCAGAAAACTTTATTGACCCCAGAGTGCAGTACATAGTACTATCTGCACACAAACATACATTGTGTCAGTCCATTCCACAGTTTAAAAACAATCATTGAGTGTACATTTTTCACATGTTTTGCAATTATTCTGACCCTCAAAAATATTAAGTTGAATAGCCCTGGTGTAGAGGATGACTGTGACTGGATTTTCTGGCCTTACGTTGAATGCTCTGCTGTAATGTAATGATTATATTGTAGAAAAATACAAGATGTTAACTTTGGAAAATGTCATCCTGTATAAGATTTTTCACAGCTTAGCGCCCTCTCCTTTAAAAACATCTGTGAGATCTTGTGATGAGGTAGAAGTCAGGACAACCAGAGCCTCCTCAAGAGGAGACTGTTCTGTGAACTACACTACATTTGGACAGAACTACTTCTCAGTAAAAGCAGCAGGAGCCTTCAATGTGAGGGAGTTTGACACTTTAGGACATGTAAATTTTATTTTCATCTTGATAAATGGCTTAAAGAGAACCAGGTATGTAGTCATTAGTGTAGGAAGTAAGTCAAATTTTAAATATCTAAAGATTGTGTTTGTTGTGATTAGTTGGGTTTCGCTCTGCTGGTACTGGTATCTATGTTTTAACTGTATTTTAAAAAGGATTTTAAATGATAACTCGCTGTACACAGTGTGTTTACATGTACAGAGAAATCAGACTAGGCTAAAAAAACAGACTACTTGGTTTTCCCCTGAAACTGACCAGTTTTGCTCCAGTTTACATGTAAGAGAGTAAACCAATTACATTGGAGAGACTGGTCCTGCTGTGTCAGATTAACTGCCTACATGCAGGACTGTTTTAAACATTTAGAACAGTGTTAGTGTGAGATTGTGTGTGCCACTTTGTGCAGGACCTTTATTGTTCTTCTAAAATTCTTAATTTATTGTTGGAATGTGCAGTGGGAAGGAGTTGTGAGCTGCTCAGTGACATTTGTCCAGCTGCAAACCGATTGTCTGTTTACAAGACGTTTGAAATCAAACTACAATCGGTTGGGACCACGTGTGCCAATTGTTTAAAAAAAAAAACGGTTTATGGCTCCTTAATAGGTCTGCCCAGGTTTACATGAGCTTTGGAAAACTGGTTTAAATCGGACTAGGCTTGTTATCCAGTTTTCCTGGCCTCAATGTAAAATTAGCCTTGACTCTAAAACCTGCTGTTGTCTGGTTTGTGCAATATATTTATTGTGCACTGTCCTCTTCTTAAAAGGAATCCAGCCAGTATTCATTAAGCATTTGCATAAATTTTGACTAGAAAAAAACTAAAGGAAACTCATTTATATTTGTGACAAGGCCCATACTTCTGTGATTGTCCATTCTCACCAAAACCCCAATCCTAATCTTGTATTTCAACTACGCAGGTATGCAGCATATAATGATGTCATCTGAAACCTGATGATTATTATTTTACATTTCACACTTTCGTTCATCTTTGTATCTCATTCTCTTCCCTCTTCACGTTGCGTCCGCTCAGTAAAAGTCCACACAGTTGTAGTAGAAGAAGTGGGCGTTTTGGGTGGAGTTCTCTTTGTTTTTACAGCGTACAGTTACAGTACACATACATATATATATACATTTTCACTTAACGCCGTAACGTGACCCTCATCGCCATGACAACCTGACAAAAATGCCCCTCCCGAACTCGCCCCTTCTCTCTCCTCTTTCACGCAAACACACACAGCTCTTCTTCTTCTTCCCCTCTTGAATATAAATCATAACTCGCAATATATATGCAATTCGACGACTTCACTGTACAGTTATGGATAAAAAGAAAAAAAGCCAATGATGTTTCCATGGCGACCACCACCAGCACCGCCTGTTTCTGTTTTGTGATTGGTGATTATAGGACGAACCCCCCCCTCCCTCCTCCTCCTCCTCTTTTCGACTTCACACACATACACACACACACAAACCCCAAAAGCGAACAGAGTGTCCATAGAAGAGCAGCGGAGCGGAGGGGCAGGGCCAGCGCATAAAACATCAGGAAATGTACCCAAAAAAAAAAAAAAATATGGAGGAGGACAAAGAAGTTATTTTTTGGAGCTGCAGAGAGGGAAGTGATTTGAGTGGACGCGTGCTGGAGAAATGTAAAGAAAGATATAGGCTAGAAGTGTTATTGTCCAAACTGTAATTATACAGAAAAATGTGTATTTAGGCCCACAGCGGCAGGAACATGTAGTGCTGTAATCTTTTAGTCGTTTAGTCGATGCATTCTTAGTCAACCAACATTTTCTTTATTTAGATGCTACACTGAAAAATTGATTATTGATTATCTTAAATTTGATAACAAGCAACTGAAATGTGCCTGAAATAAAGAGATGTTGAGTAGATTTTGACTTTGGAACACTAAAATTACTTAAAATATAAACAATACACATATAATTTCACTTGAAATAGGCCAAAATGCTTATCTATTGGTAAATCGTATAAAATATTCTCAAAAATTCTATGATGATCGATATATCTTGTATCATGATTCATAAAATATTCATTCTCTGTATCATGATCGTCATAAAAATATTCTCATTGATCATAAATATTCTCATGTATCATGATCGTCATAAAAATATTCTCATGTATCATGATCGTCATAAAAATATTCTCATGTATCATGATCGTCATAAAATATTCTCATGTATCATGATCGTCATAAAAATATTCTCATGTATCATGATCGTCATAAAATATTCTCATGTATCATGATCGTCATAAAAATATTCTCATGTATATGATCGTCATAAATATTCTCATGTAATCGTCATAAAATATTCTCATATATCATGATCGTCATAAAATATTCTCATATATCATGATCGTCATATTTCTCATTGTATCATGATCGTCATAAAAATATTCTCATGATATGATCGTCATAAATATTCTTTCATGATCGTCATAAAAAATCTCATGTAATATGCATAAAAATAATTGATCGTCATAACATGTTCATGCATAAAAAATTCTCATGTATCATGATCGTCATAAAATATTCTCATGTATCATGATCGTCATAAAAATATTCTCATGATCATGATCGTCATAAAAATATTCTATGCATCAGATCTCATAAAAATATTCTCGTATCATGATCGTCATAAAAATATCACGTATCATGATCGTCATAAAAATATTCTCATGCATCATGATCGTCATAAAAATATTCTCTGTATCATGATCTCATAAAAATTCTCATGATCATGATCGTCATAAAAATATTCTCATACATCATGATCATCATAAAAATATTCTCGTGTATCATGATGTCATAAAAATATTCTCATGTATCATGATCGTCATAAAAATATTCTCATGATCATGATCGTCATAAAAATATTCTCATGCATCATGATCGTCATAAAAATATTCTCATATATCATGATAAATTGTACTTTTTATTAATTTGTTTGCATTATAAGTTCGTAACAACAAAAGTGAATTAGCTGAAGATGTTGGGATCAATCATTTTCTGTTTAAACAGTCTTTGCAATTTTAGTTCTTTTGAGCACAGTTTGATCAGACCAAAAAAATACTTTTTTGCTTCAGAGCATTGGCCACACCCCATTTTAAGATTTTTGTCGGCCAAGAATTTTTTTTGGTCAACTTCAGTCCTAGAAACATGATTTTGTTAAATAAATGAGGTCTGTTTGGATCAATATCAGACCGATTTGATATCTGTCTGAAGAATATGTTGGTTAGTAGGGTAAGCAATATGGCCTAAAGCTTTTATCATGATTTAAAAGAGAACATTTGCTGTAACGGTATAGTTGACGTTATACCTATGCTTAAGCGTTTATCATTGTTATAATTAAAGTATATGTTTCAGGCTACTTTAGTTACAGTGGAAGTTCCTCCTTCAAACACCATGTTCTATTTCTTTCATTATTTGTGTTTTAGCCTCTGCAGAGCCTCCATGTCTGGCATAAGTTACTTTTGCTCAAGGTTTTAGAGAGATCCGATGAAAATTGCAAAGAGTTGCCAAGTTTGCATTTTTATGGAACTTTGGCTTAGTTATTAGGAAAGTCGCTTATGAATTTGGACAGTCAAGGGTTTTAAATCTTAGCCATTTTTTTGCCATAAGCCATACTTACTGCAGCATTAGCATACCCAGCAAATTATTTGATTGCTTTGCATGTGTAATTCTATAACTCAATTTCTGATGTGAGAAGCCATGATTGTCACGTCTGCTTTACTACATTGTTTTGGTTGTTTCTGGTGCGACAGATTTCAAAGTGGAAGGTGCAGAGAATGTTTAAAGAACGGAAACAATACAAAAATGCATGATATTTGTTCTTTAACATGTGATCTTTGTTTTAACAGGATGACACGGGAAGCACAGCCAGAAAGCCAGACCTCAGTTAGCCTTCAACAAAAAACTTTCTTGGAGACTTTTTCTTGGAGCACCATTCAAAACCTGCTGGAGAAAGTGTCCAGGGAGAGAGAAGCAGATGTGCAGGATAAAGATCCTGCACAAATCAAATACATTTATTTTTGTAGAAGTCGTCTCTGAGGGCTTCACAAGATTGTTGACTGAGCAGAGTCATAAAATCAAAAACAATGAGCTTTTGTCGTTGGTCAATGCAGACACAGATTGTCCTTAGACCCTCTCAGCAGCAAGAGAAAAACTCAAAACCCAGCGGGAAAAAGAGAATCCTGGAGGAGAACCACAGTGAAGGAGAGATCCACTCTCATGAACGAACAGGCTGTAGATGTGACCAGTACTGATGAGCATTCATTTGGGAAAAATCATGTTGGAACTTTTGATCAAGCTACTTCAAACCCTGTGACAAGTTGGCCACTGTTCAGGGTGCCAAAGTCACTGGGATAGGCTCCAGTCACCCGCGACCCCTAACGGGATTAAGTGGTAGAGAAAATGAAATGAAATACTGCTTAGTGGGCCGCATTTGGCTCCCGGGCCGCCATTTGAAAAGCCCTTTACATGTTTCAGATGTAGCAGGGCTCTCCTGTTTCTCTCCTGTAATGAAACAGCTCCCACAAAACTCCGTCAAACTCCAACATCTGCTGCACAAACGCAGGAACCAGAGGATTTTTCCTTTTACACACAAACAGCACTGCAATGCAAAAATTGACAACTTATCTTGAGTTAATGACTGACTGAAAAAGCTTCAATTATTAGATTTATTTATCTACGCGAGTTTGTATTAAACCTTGATTGATTTCCTACTGAATGTTTATTAATTTACATGTTTAAATATAAATTTTATGGTCTATGTGACGTGATGTTGGACAGTCATATTTACAAGTGTGTCTGATTACAAACAACTACTGCAGAGATCTATTCTGACCAATCACACTGCTCCTTGTGCCTTCAGACTCCGCCCCTCTCTCTCACTTTTAGTCCTCCAACACTGCCTGACAGCTTCGTTTGAAATGTACTCACTGTGGGCAGATTTAAGGGTTTAGTGTCACTTATAATAAAACTATATTTTCTTTCCTGACTTGACGCTTTCTTAAAAAACGTGTGTAAATATTCAAACTGGTCAAACATCCCTTAGTAACATTATTATTATTCTGAACACCAGTCTTTTCCAGGTCGTGTTGCTCTTGTTGCTCAGACAGTTCACAGACAGTAGACGGAGGGAAACGGGAGAAGTCTGGACTTGGTTAGGATTTGGACACACGTGAACATTTCAACCGGTTTGGCCTCTGTGACCTCATCTGTTGTAAATTTAACCTCACCCACTTAACCCTTTCACGACAAGACTCCACGAACGTGAGCGAAACACTGTACAGACGTAATCCTGAATGAACAGAGATTAATAAACAAAACACATCTGTTTGTTTAGGATTTTGTGATCTTTATAGACTAGAACAGTAATTCTTTTGTGACGTATTATTCAGAGGTTGGACTTGGACTTGAGTGAGACTTGAGACACTATTTTATGACTTGACTTGAGGTCAAAGACTTTTTTTATATTTTAATGTCTTTTGAGAACCTTTACTTGGCATTGTATATTTGGAAAAGTGTCATGTTCTTTCCACGTCAGGAATTGAGTTAGAGCAGAATCTTGTTCAGGGGTGCCCAAACTTTTTGTTCAACTTCACAACTCAATACAAATAGGAAGATAAAATCATTATATAGAACATTCTTATTGAGGATAAATAAGTTTAATGTCATAATGTGAAAATTAGCTAAAGAGCTGCTTTTCTATGAAAACAAACAAGAGTTTCTTAATAGTAAATGTTGTGGTCATGCAAGGTCACTCAGAGTAAGTCACATATTTTTATTATGTATTTTATATCACAAAGACCTCTAAAATTACAAAAACATGTTCATATTTCAGTTCATTTTTTGGCCAAAAAGTTACATGGTCTACCTTTAAGATTAAGAATGTTTTTATTTGGACAATGTACAAGTACATTAAGCACAATGGCAGTGATGCTTGTATCAGATTGTAGCTTTTACACTTAATTTCCATCTATAGTCCTGGAGATTGGAGAGGCGAGAAACTACTGGACATGTTTTTGTCTTAAGGGAAACTGGAGCACCCACATAGAAAGGCTCCGTGCCGATCAGGAGTCGATCCCAAAAGTTTTCATTGCGATTAAAACGTTTATTTATGAAGAGATGATCATTAAATTGTCTTAAGATATTTTTGGAGATTACACTGATTTGTAACCCAAAATGTTGTCAAAAAGGTAGTCCTAAAAAACCTTTGCTAGCCAAAGTTTGAACCAAGGTCCCACTATGAGCACTGCTGATCTAGTTTTTTGCAAAGGAAATTACCCTGCCCTAATGTATTTTGCGTTAGTCAAGTGTTAGTTTGTGAGGACAACTTGGCATACAGTACAGTATATGTTTACAGGAGTTGAACTGAAAATAAATTGTTGACATTACACAAAGCTCAGACTAATTACAAATGTTGGGCACAGTTTACACAAAAACAACACATTTTTGACATTTAGGTTCCTGTGTTTTTTTTGTACAATTTTAATCCAAAATATGAGGAGGCCCAGTGTATAACATCATTTACTATCATCACTTACAAGTAAAATTACAAACTTGAATAAAATTATAATTGTGATTTTTATTGACATCATCATCTTTTTTAGTGGCACAATTTTAAATCATTGATCAATTACATGAAAACAGAACATTCCTTTGCTGTTTTGGTTTTATGATTGAGTTTTCTCACCTTTGATCTGTCGTATTTTGGTGTATTTTTGGGTCATTGCTGTGTTTACTTCCTCGTCTGCTGCTATCGATTCTCACATGGCTCCTGTTGCATAAGTCCCAGCTGTTTTAGTCTCCTGTTTGAGGTCAGCTTGAGTTTACTTTTCTCTTTGCAATGCTTTGGTAGATTGCGTTTGTCTAACTTTAAACCGCCCAGTAACAATATATTTACTTTGCTCTGACCTTTTTGGCATTTCAAACACCTGCACAGCCTGTTTTTGTGTCGTTTAGGGCGGTTTCAGCATCAACTAGTGTTTAATATTTTAGGAAATTTTGAACTATATCCAGTTATCCAGAGCTAACCAAATCAACTTGAGTCAATTTAAAGTGAAACTAAAATCATAATCATATTTCAAACAGAGCTGCTAAATAGGGTGATGCCTAAAGGACTAAAGGGGCGGAGTCTGGAGGTGTAAGGACCAGTGTGATTGGTCAGACACACAGATACCTGAAGCAGTTGTTTGTAATCAGAAATGTCTGAAAACCCTCAAAGAGAGCATTCAAACTCACTTTTTGACTGTTTTAACCAGAATGCTGCCAAACTGCACAGTTTGCACTAAAGTTTACTTTTACTAAAAATTTATCAGAAGAGTAGCCAATTGTATTTAAAGGTGCACTGTGTAACTTTTTGACCAAAAACACTGAACAAATGCAAGTTTTTGTCATTTAGAAGTCTTTGTTGCACTAAATAAATGATAAAAATCTGTTTTCACTTTAAGTAGGCTTGCATTGCCACAAAATGGACTGTTATTTGACCAGTAGGTGCACCTTTAAGCACCATCTACATCATTTATTAGCAAAACAAAGTAGTTGTAGTCGTACTGTACTACTTGTACAGTCTCCAGATTTGGAAATGACTTGATTTGTCAACTTTTGGACATTACTGCATTAAAGGAGACCTATTGTGATTTGTCTGTGTATTAAGGCAGAAAATATGGCATATGCAGATCAATAATTCACATTTTGTTCATTGTAAAAGACGGCCTAGAAAAAGAAACAGGTCCATTGATGTCCAATGACTTCTTGTTCAAAATGGCAGAACTGATAAGCCCCACCTCTTCATTGTAAAATTTGACTTTAATAAGCCACAGATTTATAATTACAATTTTTTTGTTGTTGGAAAGTGGCGACTTTACTTGTAATCTGATTTTTTGACTAATCGCATGTAAATACAGACAAGTGGGCGGGGATAGGTGGGCGGTGAGGACAGGGATTTTCTGAGCTCTGAAGCGGAGCCCGGGGGCTGGATGTGGCCTTGAGACAAGTTTTTGTTGGCACTTGAGCTCCCCAATAAATTGGCCACTTAACCCCATGTAACGCTTTATTTTTTGTAAAATTTGAAAAAAATCTGCTTTTGTAGCCTGACTTAAAACATTTAGATGTAGTTACGAACCAAAAATGAAAGTTCCAACCTTACGTTGGGGTTACTAATTTTTTAGTTATAAATTAGTGACCTTTGTGCTCTCCACTAAAATGTCCATGGTAAATACAGCACTTGATGAATAAACGAGACGACTAAGTACTGTCTGAATTGAATAACAAAGAATTTTAGCTCTCATCAGGAGGTGATTGCAGCTCTCTGATTGGCTGAGCTTGGTTGGTCCTCTCCAGTTTGACTTACTGTTTGTAAGACGTGGTTCTTAAGCCATAATTGCAACCAAAAATAAATACATGTTGATATTTACCATGAGTTGAAGGATTTAGGAAATGAAGTTGTCAGATTACTCCAACTTCTATAGTTTTGAACTTTTGAAACAACTGTAAACTCCATCTTGACCTTTCATGTTTTTAGAGTCATCTTGATTGGGCAACTTTTGGAGATCGCTGCATTGATAAACGTTGAGTGTAGATTATCTCACGCTAACTTCTGTTCAGAAACTTTTTGTGAACTCTGAGGTCATCTGTATCCGTTTCTACTGGTTTCCTCACCTTTGTCCTTTTAATGAGCCTATTTCAAGTATATTTCAGGGTCTGGGTTTGGACTCGACTTGGTCAAGACATTTAGACATTGCTGCATTGTCAACATTGGTTATTTACTCACTTACTTGAGGTCATCTGCATCCCATTGACTGACCTTTCCTTGGCCTATATTGGTAAAATAGTTTTCAGGCCTTTTTGGAATCAACTTTTGAACACTGCTGCACTGACAAACACAGGTATTTCAACTCAAACCCTTAGAGCTGCATTTTGCCCAATATCACTTACTGCATTTTTTGTTTGTTTTGCTTTTTTTTTATCTTTGACCTTTCGTTATTGGGACTATTTTGGGGAATTTCATGATATACCTGATAGGGCATCTTTTAGAGATAACCCTAACCCCACTGATAAACGGGTAATTCTACGCCAAAGTCTTGATCTTTGATGACTTTGTCATCTGCGTTCTCATCTTTGACCTTTTATAGCCTATTTTAGTAGGGCTATACTTTTCAAGGCCTAAATATTGGATCTAACTCAAGTCAGCAGCTTTTGGACATTGCTGCATCGATAAAGATTGTTTATTCTACTAGAGCTTCCAGTGTTTTAACCCTTTGATCATTGGAACTGCAATTTGCCCTGCACCTCTTTCTGCAGTTTTAATATCTTCGAGCTCTTGTTTTTCTTCTTGTTTGTTCTAGCCTTTTGTAAACTTTGGGGTCCCCTGCCTCCATTTCTTCTGTTTTCTCTTTGGCTTTTCATAACCACTGTTCAGGGCCTTGACTCACCAACTTTTGGACATTGTTGCATCGATAAAGATTGTTTATTCTACAAGAACTTCCAGTGTTTTAACCTTTTAGCCTTCAGAACTGCATTTTGCCCAGCATCACTATTTGAGCTCCTGTTTTTCTTCTTGTTTTTTCTTGACCTTTTGTAAACTTTGAAGTCA
The DNA here is from genome assembly GCA_038363315.1 of Mugilogobius chulae. NCBI lineage: Eukaryota > Metazoa > Chordata > Actinopteri > Gobiiformes > Gobiidae > Mugilogobius > Mugilogobius chulae. The sequence goes on from CM076408.1 coordinate 35,717,349, forward strand.
CCTGCATCCATGTCTTCTGTTTTCTCACATTTGGCTTTTCATAGCTACTGTTTAGGGCCTCCTTTTTCGAGCCGACTTGAGTCACCAACTTTTGCACATTGCTGCTTCAATAAACACTGGTTATGCTCAAGCCTCATGTTTTAACCCTTTGGCCTCTGTAACATTTTGCCAATCATCACTTTCTGGAATTGTTTTATCCTTGACTTCTTATTTGGGGAACTATTCTTTGGATTTTGTATTTAAGTAGACTTGATTTGACAACTTTTGGAGATTGCTGCATTGGTTTACATTGGTTATTCTACTCCAGCTTCTACAGCAGTAATGTTTTGACCTTTTGAAACAGCTGTAGACTAAACTTTGTCATCAAATGCATCACTCCCTGCTGTTTTACTCATCCCTGACCTTTCGTAGTTTAGGGTCAACATGATCTGGCAACTTTCGGAGACTGCTGCATTGATAAACTGTAGGTTATTCTATACAGTAAAGTTTTGACGTTTCTGAAACACCTGTAAACCCTCAAACTTCGGGGTCCACTTGCATCACCTCAGCACATCCCATCACATTACCAAACCATCCCTCATCATGTGGACTGTAGTTATGGCCGCCCGCGTGCGCATACAGTGCAGCCGTGCGCGCGCATACATGCAAAGTCATGTGGCGCACACGCACGCACGCACATGTGACGCCTCCTCTCTCTCTCTCTCCCTTCTCTCTCATTTTGGAGTTATTGTAGGATCTGTATGTGTGTGTGTGTGTGTCTGATGATGATGATTATTATGGGATGGCAGAGTGGGAGGGGCTCCGGGTGCGCGTATCCATGGCAATCTTTGAGGGAGGGGGGCGCGCGCTGAAGGAGGAATGGGGAAGAGGAGTATATAGTGCACGAGGAAGGGGAAGGAGGGGGTGAGAGCTGACTATTATGGTCTGTACGGTGCAAGGTAAGTATGCAGAGTGGGGGAGGGGTGGTGGCCGAGCGTAGGGGGGGCATATTATGGGATGTCTGCCCCCTTGATCTCTTTGTGTGTGTGTGCGCGCACTGTCTGAGCGAGGGAAGGGAGACAGAGGACGGCGCACGCTATACCACGCACAAAAAAACACGGAAATACACGGATAATACCCACAAAAAGCGCGTTAGCCCGTTGAGTATTGATTGATTGGCAAAGTGAGGTCCGAGGAGTTACTGTTTCTGGAGCCAAGTTGTGAGTATCTTCAGTTTTTTGTTGTTCAGGAGGCGTGCGTAAAAAGGTGGCCTGCTTCTGCTTGGATGCCGGGTGGTTGTTGGCTCGCTTTCTCTTTCTTTACAGTCGGTTCATAACATTTGCGTGTGCGGTTTTTTCTTTTTTGTGGATGTCGTTTTGAATGCCAGATCTGCTAACTAGGAAATACGAGAACTAATCCACGATTACATGTCAGATTACAAACCTCACTGCGCGCTTTTGAACTTGAAAACCTGTATAAACTCTAAACAAATGCTCTTAAATCAAGCATCTGATAGTTGTAATTCAATTTAACACGCTTAACAATCTATTTGAGGCGTAAAACATCCATATCAGTCACTTCCCTCATCTCTCTTTTTTGTTCTTTGCTTCTTTTCTTCCAAAATAGACACAACAACTCTGGATTACCACACAGATTATCAACTTTATTTTGGTTAGCTCTTTGGCTAACTAAAAAGTTCGGTGCTATGTCTGGAAGTGAGGATGAACGAGAGGACTACGGAGCCGCCGAGGATCGCTTAATGCACGGTAAGATGAGCCTCGTTTGTTAGCCTGGTGTTGCTAATGGGAGACTGGTTAAAATGCTGCTAGCCCGGGCAGATGTTTTGACGTTCATATCAATCATGTTTGGAGAGAGCGTGAGCAATGTGCCGGGGATGCACGCAGCGAATCCAGGCATTTCGACTGGGGGCGGGGCCTAAACTCTACGTCATTCGCGTGCTGTGGAACGTTATTTTGGAAAGAAAAACCCAAAAGTGATTTTAAAATGACCTATTATAGAATTTATAAATTGTATATTCATAATTTACAATAACTCATTAGTTATTAAGATTTAAAATAATGACCATAGCAATAATAAATAAAAAATTACAAAGACCTTGTTGACAATCCAACCTTATTTTGTAACTTTAGTAAATCAAAATAATTTATCCCTATCGGAAATTGTAATTCTCTTCCTCATTTTCTTAATGTAATATTGTACAACATCCCCAATTAACTCATGATCTGCATTATGCATGTTAACCTTAAAGGCATTATTATAAGCACCTTCATTTGATCCATCTATATTTTTAAAACAAAAATTGCATAACTCAAGAGTTGTTTAGTTGAAACAACACCAAAATAACATTAAATGTATAATAATATTAGGTTTAGTTTAGGCAACAACTGAATTTCTCAGATTTGGAACAAATCTAAAGTTACTGCTTAATTGTATACAAACAATTAAAAATGGAACTAAAAGTTATATATATTTTTGTAGTTCATAATTTAATCCTTAATTTATAATAATTAATTTGTACTGTTTATTGGCATGATTATTGTAATTGGTAAAAAAAGAGTTAATTTACTTAGTAGTTGATTTGATAATATTATAACATAATTGTTCCCTTGTTTACTGTAATGCACTCTTCTTTACAGTGTAAAACTTTAATACTAATTAACATTACTTATTGTTACATTTGTTAGTGTAGCTGTAACAGTTTAAGTGGTTTTCCATGTACAATTTGATATAAATGTTTATAAGTGAAATGTGACGTGAAGTCCCGCCTCGTTGAAATGCCTGGAGTTTAGAATGCTACATGCTAAGCTATCTGCCGGTATGCTAAATGCTAATGTTAGCGGTGGCTACGTCAAACTCGCAGATTTCAGTGATGCCCCGAACATGATCCCTGCTATTGACGCTCGGATTTAAGTAAATTAAAAACAAAACCTGCAAATAACCACGAGAACATGGCAATTTAGTCTGAAACCGGCTTGTTGTTGCCGGGGCCTAGCCTAGCATTAGCAGCTACCGGTATTTTTACGTTGCCTATGACAAGATGGAGGCAGCCAGTTAGCTTTACGGACCAGAAGATGACGTTCACAAGCTTATTATTTTTTATACCAGTTCATTTTTCGCGCTTTCCAACGTGTTTTCACCTTATTGTTTTTAGCTACATATTGTTTTATAATCTGTACTTCATTGTTGCTCAGTGTAGCGTTTGTTGATGTATTTTGTAGCTTGAAGTAAAAAGTCCCGTAGCTTCCCGAGCCTACGACCTCGTGTCAGAAAGAAAGATAAACAAAGACAACACATTTGCAAAACCATTGAAGGACTAGCTTGTTTTGTGTAAAAAGCGACACAGTGTAAAGAGTGTTGTTTGGGGGGAAATAGTAGCATTTGTCCAAATCTCGCGTTGTTTATTGTTTGCATAATAAGCTCGTCGTGCACGCGCATCAAACAAGGCCAGAGAGAACAGAGAGTCCCAGAGTAGACTTCAAGTGTTAACATATGACAACAATGCTTTTGGGTACATGCATGATGTAATAAATAGTCATAAAACTACAGCTTGGCAAAGTTTGTGTCCCAAGAATGATGCAAATTTACTTTTTATAGATTCTGATTAGACTTTGGTGACATTTCTATTGTATGCAAATGTGAACAAAATTCATTTAATTTTCTTTTTAAACAATCTCAATTTGAACAATATTTATTTTTTTTAAGATGAGAAACAATAAATGGATGGTTTGGATTGTTTATGCACTACAATTTGACTGCAAAGGGCCTCTAGTTTTATCTAGTAGTAGAAAACACTGCTTATCTTTACTTCCTTTATCTTTATACAACTGTAGCCCAAAATGTTCTTATGTTGTTTTTTTAAAGGCACACAAATACAGTGTTATGCGAGTCCATATCAGTGTTTGGCCACTGTCCAAACAAAATTACAAATTCAAACCACATTGCAAACTTTAATAAATCTGCCATCCAACAATATAACATAATTTATGTTGCTGTTATTGGTCGCAGCGTCTGGTATTTTGACTGTGACTGTGTAGTCTGTCATTTCTGTAAAACCTTATTTGCTTTTGATCAGTAAACTCATAACAAGAGCGATTTGACGCACAATTATACATTCACAAAATCCGTGTTTGAACTGTCCACACTGTTATTAGTAGTATTATTTAAAAAGGAGATATTACTTTCTGTCACCACTCAATGATAATTTTGTTTTTGCAGATGACGAAGAGGAGGATATTTCAGAAAATGAAACGCCCAAAGTGAAAAAGAAGAAAAAGGCGAAGAAGAGCCGTGAAAGTAAAGGCAGCAAAAGGCGGTCGAGACGAGAGGTGAGTGTGGCTGGAAACCGCTGTTACTATACAAATGTAGAGTTGTATTAATAGGTTGCGTTCACGCTTTAGACTGAGATGACATCGTAAAGGTCAAGTGGTGGTCAAATAAATAACATTGTGCTTTGCTTGCTGTTGCTTTTACTAGATCCGTTCACCAACAACAACTAAAAACAGCACTTAAAACTGGTACAGGTTGCAATTGTTTGCTATTGAATATGTTGCTATTGGCCAATGTCCAGGCTTCAGCAAATTGCAAATAGTGGGTCTGGTCACCACTTCCAGCCTGCGTTTCAGATCAACTCCACAAAGACCCGCCAATCAGATTAGTTTATTTGTGTGACGCAGATGAAACAAAGGAGCTGATTGATTGTCTGTCATTTACACCAAAATCTAACTTCACTCACCTCACATTAAAGTTGTTTTTTCGAAAGAGAGACTCAGTGGCCAGACAATATATGTTTTATATATCGTTTGGATTTTCCAGGCAATCAATAATTGGAGCTGGACAATTAAGATAAATATTGAAAGATTCAACCATCTCAAACCATCAATTATTTGGTTAAAGGTAGGCAAGGCAAGGCAAATTTATTTTTATAGCACAATTCAAAGTGCTTTACAGGCAGGAAAATATGCATCAAAATTACAATACAAAACAAAACAACATTACACAAAGGTACATTGTGTAACTTTTTCACCAAAAATAGACTTGGATAAAGGCATGTTTTTGTAATACACATGTGTTTCTGCAGTGTCTTTACTTTGAACTGACTTACATTGCAATAAAATGAAGCATTATTTAGCCAAGAGGAGGGCCTTTTCTTGTATGTTTCTGCAGAAAAGTTTCCCCATTTAGTATAATTTTTCCACATTAAGATACATTGTACTTATTCACATCACAACTGTTTTAACTTTGTTTTTCTGTTGAATTGTGTTGTTGACTTGTCATGTCCAGATCTTACACAATGTTACTTAAAGCTTTTTTATTCGAGAGCACCACAGACATTGATCAATTAGTAAAAACAAGCGGTCAAATCCAATTTAGGGAGAAAAGTATACACTTTTTTTATAGATTAAAATTATCCTTATTTAATCAGCACTAAAAGCTATTTTTAGTTTATTTTAAATAGAAAATTGAGATCTGTTTGATGTATTTTGTCCATGGCGCCCATTTCTAGCAATAATAGTTAATCCAGATGGAGGGCAGCTAAATGAAACTTGTTCAAATGCATTTTTTTCTTGTAATGCAAAAAGAGAAATCACTAAATTAACTTTGATATATTTCATGGCAAAGTACAATGATATTAATATGAATAAAACAGCTCTTGACCACCACACGGCCTTGTACCACTGTCAAAACGTAACCTTGAATATTCTTAGTTTATTAAATATTGTGATATATCCTCCTGACCATGAACTGAACTCGCTGTTTTGATCTTGTTGTTAATGCGAGGAAGATGATAATGTGTCTCTCTTAAGCTTGAACAGTGTGACCTGAATCGGGGCTTCCACTGCTCGAAATGTGTCAAGGTTTCAGAAAATGTAACCTTGTAATCCAAAATGCCTTATTCCTGGTAATCTGGGAAAATGTTTCAACAAAGGCTCGTGTGTTCAGTTTGTTGCACAGAAATGTGGACAATTTGTATTTAATCGTATCTGGCTTTTTTTAAAACAGCCAAGGATCAACCAAAATATTATCAACCATTATGGCACATTATAACTTCACTCACTGTCACTCTGTCCCACCAACAAACTGTAGAAAAACAATTGTTATAAATGTTTAAAGTACGTATGATAGGTTAGACTAAATTTTTACTAAAACATAGTAAACATGATTAAGATTTCACTAAACATTTAGCTCTACAACTGTTACCTAGCAACCACATTGTAAATCTGGGCCAAAATCATCATAAATAATACAGGAGAGACAATGTGACAAATTATTATAACATTTGTGTCCACACATGACACTTTAATAGTGCTAAATGATTGTTTAAACTTTGTATTTTGGCGCTTTTTGACAACATGTGGATGGATTCTGTTGTAGAATTTAAATTACTTCCTGTAATTTTCTACTTTTAATTGTCAATTTCTTTACTTAACTGCTGTAAAACTATGATAAATATTTATCACAAAGACTTTCACACCAAACTAAGTCAAAATTAGAAAAATGTCCTCTGTCATATGGGCTTTAAGATTAATTGTTCAAAGTATTCCCTTTAAGGTAAACATTTTAGCCAAAAAATAAACTTGATCAAAATCCTTGTTTTGGTATTTTAACTTTGATGTCTTTGTCAGTCTAAAACAGCGGTCTCCAACCTTGTCGAACAGGAGAGCTACTTTTGCAAAAGAAAACTGACGAAGAGCTACTACGACCAAAAACTGAAGTTAACTGTGGCACAGTTAAAAGGCCTAAATGTAAATGGCCAGTATGTATTTAGAAGTGAACACAATTAGGCATCTAAAGATACATTTAGAATAGAAATGGGCATATAATAAATAAAATGTGAGTAATAAAGCATAATTTGTATGATTCCAAAATCCTTTGGCTACTTGGAAGGTGGTGGTGAAGAACTGGTAGCTCCCGAGCTGCAGGTTAGAGATCACTTGACTAAAACTTGATAAAATACAGTATGTGTTTATACTTTAGGCAGGCTTGGGTTTAAAGAAATCGAGTATTTTGTGTTCAAGAGATGCTTCCTCTTGCTTGTTTCCATAGAAAGTAATATTGCTCAGAGTGGCATGAAAGTGACAGTAAATCGATGGAGAATGCCCAAACTAATTTTAACTTTCTCTTCCAGTTGGATTAGGCATTTGGTTTTTCACACTCAAAAAGTTACACTGTGTCACTTTTTTTGTGAATTTACAGAGACTATATGTACGTTGAGGGTTGGGTCCGACACCTTCTTGTATAAAGAGATTTTGCTTTGCCTGGAGTCAATCAAGACTGTCACAATAACTGCTATATTGACTTACTGTTTCATAAATGATCAATGGAACAATGGATGTTTGAGCAATAGTGATGATAAAATCTAATTGTGATTTCATCCTTAAGGCGGTTTGTTGTTTTAGTGATGTGATTCACAAATTCTCCATTTAGTGCAGCTGTCTGTTCGATATCTTCTGTTTACCCCCCCACTCTTTGTATTGGTCAGGCTTTGTCATGATTTAGTTTTAACAATTGTTTCTGCTTCGTCTGAAAGCAACAAATGTACATCATAAACTTGAAAGTGTGATCTGTCTCCAAGACAGTTGTCAAGAGGGAACAAGTAAAAAAAAAGTGCTTAAATATTACTTAAAGTGCATATGACAGGTTAGACGACATTTTTCACTAAAACATAGTTAAGATGATTCTATTTAAAGCCCATATTACAGATAACAGACATTTTCTAATTTTGACTTAGTTTGATGCGATAGTCTTTGTGGTAAATATTTATCATAGTTTTACAGCAGTTTAGTTGCAAGTTATGAAGAAGTTGACAAATAAAAGTAAAAAATTACAAGAAGTAGGCCTAATGTAAGTTCCTCCACATGTGTCGTTAAAAAGCGACAAACTACAAAGACAATTTACACCACAACAGTTTCCTGGAGTTTAAACAATCATTTAATACAATTAAAGTGTTCTAATAATTTGTCACATTGTGACTCCTGTGTAATTTATGTTGATTTTGGCCCAGATAACACATGATACACTGTGTGGTTGCTAGGTAACAGTGTGGATTCCCCTCTACATATGTCATATTTACTGGACGGTGGTCAGAGGTTGAGGCGCCCGGTGTTTGCTGATGCTGAGCTGCCCCGGGACAGTTTGCCATCACTGACAGGGAGGTTACTGTGCTTTAGAAGACTTGCCTATCAGCTATCATAATTGTTTTCACCCAATTATTTGTAAGGCTGGGGAATCTGGGAAAAAATATAATCACAATTTTTTTTACTCATATTGAAGAATCTCGATTTTTGATTCGATTTTTGACATGGCATTTATGAACATAACAAAAACAAAAACTTTTAATATGTCCCATAAATTACATTTTTTTTACATTATAGATCAATATCAAACTCAAAAGTCAGACTTTGAGGCAGAGTACAGTAAACATGTGGCTCCAAACCACACTTTACTGACAAAAATTTGTTTTCGATCTTTTGATTTTAAAACCCAAAACCAAATCATTCTTTTGTCCAGTTAGTATGACACATGTAGCAGTCACTCCACCTCTGTTACCTAGCAGCCACATTGTAAATATAGACTATCAATAATATCTTGTTGCACTTAAATTGTGTTAATTTATTGTATAAGCTCCAGAAAACTAACCCTGTCTTTGCATGTCTAACTTAGACATGCGTGGTTAGAGCTCTGCTTCCCAATAAGGAGGTGTGGGTTGACTCCCAGGTCGGACCATATCAACATCTCACGATCTCTCTGGGTGGAGTTTGCATGTTCTCCCCGTGTCACCGTGGGTTTTCTCCGGGTACTCCGGTTTCCTCCCACCTCCAAAAACATGTATGTTTAGGTTAATTGGGCATCACTGTAAATTTCCCTTAGTGATGAATGAGAGAGTGAATGTTTGTCTGTCTAACCCTGCGACGAGTTGGCCACTGTCCAGGGTGTTCTCCCGCCTAAGGCCCAAGTCACTGGTATAGGCTCCAGTCACCCGCGACCCCTAATGCGATTAAGCGGTAGAAAATGAATGAATGAATGAATGTCTAACTTATGTGGAGTGATTCTGTTTTTGAACTTAAATTACTTCCTGTCATTTTCGACTTTTGTTAATTTCTTTCTAAATTGCAACTTTACTGCTGTAAAACTATAATAAATATTTACCACAAGGACTATCGCACCAAACTAAGTAGAAGAATATATCGTATGAACTTGAAGTCAATTTACAATGGTGTATTTTTGTACTTTTTCTCAAGTAGATTCAATCTCAAATTAGTGATTTTTTTAATACACAAGCAATCATTCTTTGCTTGAATAGTAAACTTCTGTACCTTTTTCTCTTAGGTCAGGTGTTTTTGTAGATGTACTCATTGAAAAACCCTGTCCTGTCTTTGTCCCTCAGGAGTTGGCGGTCAGTTCTCCGGAGCCCATGGACACGGTGGGACCAGAGGACGGAGAGGACGTGGCCGCGGCGCAGAGATCCGACAGCGAGGGCAGCGACTACACTCCAGGACGAAAGAAAAAGAAACGCGGAGGCACCGGGAAAGAGAAGAAGAGAAGCAGCTCCAGTAACGACCGCGGCAGCGCCAAACGGAAAGAGCCGGAACCGGAGGAAGACGAGGACGACGACGATGATTCGGTGAGAAAAAACACAGAAGCAGGTTCATTTTAAAGTATGAGTGACATAACTGAACATGACTTTATTGGGTTGGCTTTATCTGATATTGCATTGATTTTATTTTGATTTTGGTTACATACAAGTACAGATCAATATCGTAGTGACAAATCTACTTTTATTAAAGTAATTTTGGCTTATTTTTATGATCACTTGCACATTTTGAATCGACTGGAGTGGCATGTTTTAGACTTTTTTCTCAAAGACTTGGTAGTTTGTTGCTCTCTGAATGATTGCAGATCATAATTTATGCAACGAAAACATCCTCTGGTCAGAGTACATTTGTATCTATTTTTTTAGATTTTCGAGTAAGTCGTCTATGCTAGAAATTGTCAAAATGCAGATGTTTGTGTTTAGTATCAGATAGGGCTGGGCCTTTAATCGAAAAATTGTGGAGGGTTTTAAACCAAAAAATCAAAAACTAGAGATGCACCGATCCGATACTGAGATCGAATATCGGTGCCGATCCAGGAAATTTTGCTGGATCGAGTATCGGCTCCATAATATCCGTTCAGCCGATATCCTAGTTGTGTTTAATTGGACATAATTGAGTCAGATTTATAGGCTGATGTTGAGCCAGAATGTCTCATAATGTTTGACATTTTATTCTTTCTCTCTCTCTCTTTTTTTTTCTCTCTTCTCACTCTCCTCTTTCTTCTTCACTCTTTCTTCTCTCTAATTCTCTCTTCTCTCTACTACTCTGTCTCTCTTCTTCTTTCTTTCTTTCTCTCTCTCTCTCTCTCCTCGCGCTCTCTCTCCCTTTTCTCTTTCTCTCTCTTCTCTCTATTTCTCTGTCTTCTTTCTCTCTCTCTCTCTTTCTCTCCTCGCGCTCTCTTTCTTCTCTCTCCTCTCATTCTCCCTCTCTTTCTCTCTCTTTCTTCTCTTCTCTCTTTCTTCTCTTCTCTTTCTCTCTCTTCTCTTTCTTTCTTTCTCTCTCTCTCTTTCTCTCTCTTTCTCTCTCTTTCTCTCTCTCTCTCTCGCTCTTCTCTTCTCTCTCTCTTTCTCTTTCTCTCTCTCGCTCTTCTCTTCTCTCCTTCTTCTCTTCTCTCTTCTCTTCTCTCTTTCTCTCTCCTCTTATTCTCTCTCTCTCTTTCTCTTTCTCTTCTTCTCTCTTTCTCTCTCTCTTTCTTCTCTCTCTTTCTTCTCTTCTCTCTTTCTTCTCTTCTCTCTTTCTCTTCTCTCTCTCGCTCTTCTCTCTCTCTTCTCTTCTCTCTTTCTTTCTCTCTCTCTTTCTCTCTTCTCTCTCTTCTTCTTAAGTTGTTCAGTTTTGTCTTGCAGTATAAATAACACTATATGATCAAAAGTCTTATGTTTTGAAAAGGAAAAAGAGTTATTTCAGTCCTTACACAAGTATCGGTTGATATCAGGTATCGGCAGATGCTTAATGCTAAAGTATCGGGATCAGTATCGAACTGAAAAAGCTGGATCGGTGCATCTCTATCAAAAACCAATCCTTTGTCTGTAATTATTACAGACTGTTATTATTGTCTGTTATTTGTTTTTCTAAAAGGCTAAGCAAAAATTTTATCAAAAATGGAAACCGATCAATGCGAAGAAAAAATCGTGACTATACTTTTATCCAGATCGCGAAGCCCTAAGGTCTTATGTGCACGTACAAAAATGTTAAGTACGCCACATTCTACGTTAAGTTTGGATTTCTAATTTCTATGTCAAGTTGTCTTTTTATCAATCAAACTGAAAATGTTCAACTTTGTGCCTCTGAGGTTTCAGAGATGAGGCATAAAGAGATCTGTGCTGAAAGAAATGAGCAACTATCAAGTTTGTAGAAGTTTGTGTTGTTCATACTTTCAATAAGAATTCCACGCAGAGTCCTATAAACAAGACCTCTGGACAAACTGCGACCTTGGAGCCAGATGTGGCACAGTTTTGTGAATACGTTTTACTCTTTGTATTTCTTTTGTTTGATTGACTTCACATTAGAGGATGTGTTCTTAAAATCACAATAAAAGAACACTATAATAGATGAAATGGCCTATACAAGTGATTTTAGGTTTGAAACTATCTTTATATCCTTAGATTGATTTATTATTTTAAATCCAAATCAAGTCCCCATACATTATCATTTAGCTGTTTTAGTGTCGTAATTCTATATTATTTTGAATAGAGTGTTAAATATTATTTAGGCAATCTTCGGGCCAATATGTGGGCTATGGCTCTGAAAAGTTTGGGAACGCCTGTACTGTAAAATACTGTAAAAATGTGCTGCAATAATCATAATTATGACTCCAATCACTGAGGTTTGGCATTTCGCCACCTGTCTGGTTTCAGATGTGGCCCTGAGGGAAAAATATTCACCCACACAAGTTAAAACAAATGTACAAATCTGAAATAATGTGTAATTTAGCCTTTTAAGTTCAGTTGAGAAAAAAAATACTTGCTGCATTAGACAAAATGGCAAGTTCACGGCCCGAGCAATGACAATGGAGTGAAATATGTACGAGCAGAAATGTCAGGAAGCTACTTACAACACCACATGTGTCATTGTTATTGTGAAATCCAATGTTACAGTTAATCTCCTTGATCATGATGTTGCTGCCTTGAAGCCAGGGGATTAATCTGTAGTTAAAGATTTTTCATTTAAAATCAACTTTTAAGAGCTTTTATAATAATTGTATCTTCTTATTTAGCCTTTCATGCATGTCTGAGTAATCTTTATTCTTTTGCGTTCAAGCCGCCGTCTGTTTTTACCCTGATCACTGATCTCTAAAATTTAAAGGTGCATACATTGTGTTTCTATAACAGACAAAGACAAAATAATGGTAAGTGATTAGTTGGACAATTATCGTAAATTTCACACTATAGAGCGCACTTCAATACAAACTGCAGCACCAAAAAGTAGCAGCTTATAGTCCAGAATTTATGGTATTCTTTTGATTTAATCAGTTAGTTTAGCATGCAAAACTCGCACGACTACAACATTTTTACACATTTCAATCCTGGCAAAAACTGAAATTAAACTAGACATGAGTTCAGAATTGACTAAAATAGAACTTTTGCTGCCTTAGAGAGGACCTATTGAGTTTTTAACCATGTTACAGCAGTGTCTCTCATCATTAGTTTACCCAAAGTTATATTTGGATTGATTCATGCATGGTTGAGTAATCTTGCAGCTGATGCGTCTTCCCCTAACACCTATCCCCGCCCACTTGTCTATATTCACTTGCGATTACTCAAAAATTCGGAGTAAAAGCTGTAGGGTTTAAACCACTTTCCAACAACAAAAAATAGTAGTTTAAAATCTGTGGCCTAATAAATTTCAATAAAAGGCTTATCATTTCTGCAGTTTTGTACAGGAAGTCAATAGACCTGCCGTTTTAGGTCATTTTAGTGTTTTCTAATTAACAAAATGTTATTTCTTGATCCGCATACGCCATAGTTTCCTCCTAAATAAATAGAAAAATCACAATAGGTTTCCTTTAAAAATTATTTGCCTTTGGAACAATCATAAAAATGTATTGTTTTGCTATAAATAAAGAAGACAGAGATTTTCTCATTTGAAGACAACAACATAACTTAAAATAATCACATGAATATATAGTTCTATTTTCATAATCACTCAACTTTAGTCACATTTCCTCAACTCAAGTTCAAATTTGTATTAAAAATTGTGTTTTTTCTAGTAAATGCAGCAAATTTTACACATTGCTGCCCAATGCTGGAGTCATATAACGTATTTTTTCAGTTCACGTATGTTTGGAAACCTAAAAAGACCAGCTAACAATTATTTCATTTCTAAATTAGTTGAGGATTAATTAATAAATTGGTTATATTATTGATTTACAAACTTATCAATGTAGTTTACAGTTCTCAATCCCTGTCCGCTCAAATCCCTCTTGCTTATCATAACTCGCAGAAACCCACATTTTTCCTACAATTTCCACTCGGGACTTGTCCGCGGCGCACGTTAATCAATAATAGATAAGACACCATTTCACATTGCATCTTTTTCCCGCAGTATTTATCGTTTTTATTTTTAGCTCAAAATGGCCGTGTTTCTACTTCTGAAGCGGCAACACGTTTTTTTGTTTTTTTTTTTCCCAAAAGGAGCCAAACAAAGGAGGACTCCCGCGGACCCTAATTGCAGCAGCAGCAGTCGTCGTCGTCTTCTTGCAGATATTACTGTTAAACGTCAGCGCCGAGTGTGATATGCTGTTTCCATGACAACGCCGCCGCTGCACCACTTTTGCTGCTTTTGACCCCTTTTTTTTTTTTTTTTACGATTGCGTTTTGATTCATTGGTCTTGGATTAAAATGGCAGATGAGGATAGACTGCAGATGCCGGAGGAGTGTAGGATGATGATGATGTTTAAATGGGTGCTTAGGTTTGCTGGATTCATCACGATTATTGATTAAAAATGGACGTTTTTATTCAGTGAATGAGGCGGTTACTTCTGCAAACAATAATGTATGTTCAATCGTGGAAAAATGACATTGTTAAAACAAGTTAAAAGTCCGGATCTACATATAGAACAAGCTTGTATAAGACTTCTTTCTTTTAGAGCTTGAAATAAGATAAAAATGTTAATTTTCAGCAAATATTGACTAGTTTGTTGTGTTTATGGTCTATCCCTGGTTTAATCCAGTTTTAGTCTTGGCTTAGTCCAGTTTTAATCCAGTTTTAGTCTTGGCTTAGTCCAGTTTTAGTCTTGGTTTAGTCCAGTTTTAATCCAGTTTTAGTCTTGGCTTAGTCCAGTTTTAGTCCTGGTTTAGTTCAGTTTTAAACCTGGTCTAGCCCTAGTTTAGTCTTTGTTTAGTCCAGTTTTAGACGTGGTCTAGTCCTGGTCTAGTCCAGTTTTAGACTTCATAAAATAAAATAAAAAAGTTTTAAAAGTTTTATATCAAAGCAAATCATTTTGTATTGATTTTACCTGAGCTGAACTGGTTTTAAAACAAGTTTAATTAGACAAACTATTATAGAAGTAAGACAATGAACTAGAATAAAACATGTGTTTTTGCAGTGTGTGGCCTTTGTGTCTGTATAGAAACTGTATTTTAGACATAACAACGTTAAACATGTTCTGAGTAGATAAAGTACTTAAACAGTGTGAATATTCTTGTTAAAACCAAAACATTTTAACCCAACTGGTTTTTCTGCAGTTTGAGTCAGGCATGCTGGTTGTTAGTTTAACTATATTTTCATTATTTAAACGTCCAGAAAGGGTTTTAAATGTTGTTTATCTGTTAGATCCTTAGATTGCCTCATATAACTCAAATAGAGTTTGCTAAGAAAGTTTCACAATGTTTATTTTTGATAAAAAACATGTGATCTCGCACTTTCCACGTCATAAAGACATAAAACTTTACATGAAAATCAGTGACCTCGATGTTTCTCTGCTTGGGCTGTTTGATAAAGTTTATTAGTTTATGCGTTGTTTTTTTTTTTTACAAATGTTGAGCTCATATTTAACTTATAAAATGTCTGAAAGATAAGTTTTGTAGGGCTGCAACAAGGTAATCCAAAGTTTGAAATGTAATTTATTTTATAGACTTATGCAGATGTATTTGCAGTGTTTGGAAGTTGTAAAATCATAAACAGAGAGTAGAGACTATTCTTTATCAAACTCAACTGGTTCCTGGAAAAGAAAAGAGTGACTGTACCAATCTTTTAAAAAAAGAAAAGATTGTGACCGCTGGAATACAGTATTGTCCTCTTATGTGTTGCCGTAATTAGAAATCAGCCTCTGTTCTACAGTAATTTTGGCTCAGTTTTGGCACCGACTCATAGGGGTAATTATACTGTGTATTTTTGAAGAATTACTGAACGTTTGCATTTTTATACCACACAATTGTCAAAGTAATTAAAGAGAAACTACAGAATCAACTTTTGTCACTGTCCAGGGTTCGTACAGTCATGAAAAACCTGGAAAAGTCATGGAAATTGAAAATCAAATTTCCAGGCCCTGGAAAAGTTTTGGAATTTTACTGGGTTTGGAAAAGTTTTGGAAAACGACAACAAACAGGGCTTGAGAGAGACCAATTCTTTCCCGTCTTCAGCGTCTGTGCATACACATAATTATTATAACTGCTAGTAAAAGAGCTTTAAATGCGCCACAGTTTATTTATTTAAGTCAGTGAACGTCGCTCGTTCCAGCCTGCTGCATCTCTCTCTCCTCAGCAGAGCGGAGGGAGGAGACTGATGCTAGTTCGGCTGCTGTGCGTGTTCCGTCCACTCCTGTCTGTTGTTTGGCCCAAAGTGCTCCACACTTGTGACCCACGGGAATAATGATCCAGGATTCATCTTATTTTGCTCACGTTTGAGTTTTTAAGAAAATGCATTACGCGCGAGCACACGCGGTACCGCTAGCCCAATGCTGCGTAAGCTTCTATCAAAACTTTTTCCGAGTTTTCAAACGGCTTCGTGCGACTCATCTGAGCAGCAGCTTCATTACAAAATGCGCTAAAACTCCTCACTAACTACACATCGTGTCCAGATAGAAGTCCGTTTGTGTAAGAGTTAACAGAAGCTAACCATGATGCTAAATCAGCTAAAGTTAATCTGATGTGCTGCTGCTGCTGTATTGCACCTGGTTTACCTGCCTCTGTCACACAAGCACAAATAAAAACTAATCATACTAGGCTGCTGTCAAATATTATGAAATATTATTATTCAGGACTTTATATTAAGTTAGTTCAGTAGATAACCACACATTTTATTCAAATACTTTTAATTAGGTTTAAAGATAACACTGAAATGTCAAGGTAAAATGGAAAAAATAATTTGCCAGTATTCTAATTTAGAAAGATTCTATAATCTTAAGCGATATTAGAAGAAAAGCACTGAAATTACGTCACAAATTACATACTTCCATATGTTATAGCTAAATTTTTATTATCTTTTAATAAACTAGCTGATATGTCAAGAAATTTGGTACACAGTCACACTGTGTACAAATAAAAAGATTTTCTGTTGAAATCAGACTATATTGTAACTGACCCAAGTTTAGAACATTTTTATTTGTTATTATGTATATTTAGAAGTCTGTGAAATTAATATATTTGGGCCTTAATAAGTTAATGAAAATAAATCTTTCATTGAAACGTATGTGTGAATAAGTCATGGAAATGTTGACAATTGTTTTGGAAAAGTCATGGAAAAGTCAGGGAAATCATAGCATACAATCTGTACGAACCCTGACTGTCACACTGTGTATATCGGGTCAAAATGGAAATATCTACAGTTTCCGGTCCTTTTTTGGAACATTTTTGTCCAAACCTGCTCATTTTGCAGTTATGTGTGCAAAAAGCGCGACTGTGCTGCCTCGATGGTCAAACACTGTCGGTGCATTTTCAGTTCACGCCGACGTCACATCGAGTCCCACACAACCAGCCACTGCTAGCTGGAAAACAGTCACCCGCTGTGAAGTGACATTATCAGTCAATTGGCTCAGATAGACAAACGTGTGGTGCGAAGGTGCGTTGGTTCGATCCCCATTTTGTTGTTAATTTTTTCGCATTTTCAATTTTAGAAAATACACTCATGTTCACATCATAAGCTCATGTATTTATGTCGGCTAAAGCAAAGGTTTTATTCATATGTCTGCAAAGTTAATAAAAAAAGAATCGTGACGTGCAAGTAAGAAACTAGACCTGTGCACAGCCTCAGAGCTGTGAACTTCTCCTCACGTCAGGATCCCTCCCACACAAAACTCACATCACTCACAGCTCAATGTCCATATTTGGTGCTTATAATCAAAGTCCGTTCACACTCACTCGGCGTCTCTTAAAAGGCCTCCGGGGCATCTCCCACTTTTGCGAGTCTGTTTGAGGTTCAGCCACGTGTTTAGCCTGATTTTAACGAAGCCCAAGCTACGTTCTCCTTACAATATGTATCTCAATGTATGTGTATCCAGATACATTTTCCTCAATACGTTACTTAACAAGATAGATTCATTAGTGCATATTTCTTTATAACCCTAACCCTTCAGCTCAATAGTTTCAGCTCCTATAAGCAGTCGTTCAGGTTCAGAAGGTTCAGAATGAGTTTGTCACTATATATTACGATACTGATACATCAAGTACAGTCCTAGTTTTTATTGACAGAGCATTGACTGTGGATAATACAGATCTGTAGCGATTGAAATACTGAATCTCTGTCACATTAATATCCTGACTTCACTGTACTTTCTTCTCCACAGTCTTTTCTAGGTCAGTGATGTAAAAATTGGGTTAAAATGTTTATTTCTGTGCACTATTAAAGGTAATCACATAAGTGTTTCTGCAGGTGTCCCATTATCCTCTTCAACATTATAATGAACATGACGCGTTCTCGCTGCTTGATTGAACTTTTTCACTAAAGAATAAAAGCAATGCAAGAACTCTAATTGTACAGATGCTTTCAAACGAGTCAAAACTACATCATCCAAGGTTTAAATAAGATGTTTTGTGTTTAGATGCTAAAAAGGACAACCAGGCTTTTGTCAGTTTTCACGTCATTTCTCTTTGGCAATGTCAATGTTCTTGCTTTTGTCTTGTTCTGTTCATTGATATAAAATGAGTTTGTAATAGAAATAGGTCCATTGACTTAGAATTAAAAACAAAAAAATGCAGTGCTTCAGTGATAAACTTTTTTTTTATTAATATTTCACTGTAACAACAAACAGAAGGATAAAGTTAAGATAAGATCAGATGTAAAATATGAGATAAATCTGTTCCACAATGGCGAGCTTCTGTTGCTGTAACAAACAAGATAATTTCAGAATAAACTCGGGTTCAACACATAATTAAACAATAAATTAATAATTATTTTGAACAAATAAATTGGCAGAGCACAGTGCAGTGTTCGACGGAATAAACAGTCAATAAAAGTGGCGTCAGTTTATTCAGTATTATATGCATATGCAGTAGCTTTATTTATTCTACTCAGACAAGTATTTAGTGAATTGTATTACTTATTCGACATCTTTTGACTGCCATGTTCAGAAGCGGGCCCGCAAAGGTATACAACTCATTAAAAAGTTGTCTGAATAGAAGAAATAGTTTACTGCTAATACTAGTGAAGACAAGACGAACATCCTAAAAGTTGTATACAATATGTCAGGGGTCCCCAACCACCAGTCCAAGACCCAAAACCGGCTAACAGGCCCAGGAGGATTGTTTGAAATGTATTTTATTTTTATTTTACACTCTATATCACTACTTCCTTTTGCTTTACTGGGAATATAGAGGCTCTTAACCCAATAAACGGCAAATTCAAGCAATAAGATGTATACACAGTAGTCTGTTGCTTGCATTTTACGGTTGTTGTTATTGGCTGCTACCACCAACCTCGACCGGTCCTTGGAAAAGAAACTTGTGACTGTACCGTTCCTTAACAAGACCTGCTGCAATACTGTATGTGAAACTGCAGTTTATGAACAGAATAAAAGAAAAAACAAACAAAAAAGGTAGATATTTAGAACCAGACATTCATCACATGCAGTCTGTTTTTTATAACTAAGTATAACTGTGGACATTATTTCAAACCCCATTTACTTAAAACACAAGGGAAAGTTCAGATTTTCCAAGATTTCCTAGAGCTTGATAGTTTGTTTTTATCAGAAAGTGAATAAAAATCAAGAATAAGTAGGAAGCTTTTTCTGAGGGACATTGGAATTTTAGGGTGTGTGAAAAGTTGAATATTCTAATCTGAAATTAAGGAAAGACAAAACACGGATGTGTTGAAATGAAAAAAAGAAAAATATCTCTAAAACCTATTTCAGATATATTATGCAGTGAAATTGAGCTGTGTGTATTTGTCCAACTCAAAAAGTCATTGTATATTACAGGGTTTGTACAGTCATAGAAAACCTTAAAGTCATGGAAATTTAAATTTTTGTCTTTTCAAAAGTTTTGGACTTGTACTGATTTTCGAAAAGTTTTGGAAAATTTGAAAAATGTTTTTGAGATAATTTGGTGACACAGTCCTGCTCATGTTGAGCTGAGAAAAATGCCAAACAAATTAGAAAATATCATGCACTGAAGTTACTTTAAAATGAAAGTCTTTGTCGCTTAGTTTGAAACTGTAATACCATTCACTATTTTTTAAAGTATATTAAAGACAATTTATAAAAAATGCAACATTTTCCTTTTTTACGTCTCGAAATCCCTAAAATCTTTGTGTTTTGGTCTTAATCAGTTAATGAAAGACGATAGTTGGTTGAAAAGTATGTTAAACGAGGTCATGGAAATGTAGAGAATAGTTTTGTATAAGTCATGAAAATTTGTACCAACCATGATATTAAAACTGTGTTGTTTACTTGTGTGTACATTATTCTGACGAATGTGTTTTGTGTTTCAGGAGCCAAAGACGTCGTCACAGCTGCTGGACGACTGGGGCATGGAGGACATCGACCACGTGTTTTCTGAAGAAGATTATCGCGCTCTCACAAACTACAAAGCCTTCAGCCAGTTTGTCAGGTAAATAATACAGTTTCTGGATTTTAAATTAATCTTAGCATCATTTGGAAAAGTAGTGTTGAGCGGCAAACTGTTGTATGTTTTTGTCTTGGTATTTATGATTTATTTGGCTTCAGCTAAAGTTTGAAGCACTTGTAGTCTGAGATTTGAGGACAAAACAGATTCAAGATTGATTCTCTAAAAGGCACCTATCGAAGCGTCCATGTTTTTGTAGCAGTGGACGGTCAAACGGATGCCCAGATCAAGACTTTCACCGACGGTCGCTGTTCAGTTCAATGTAACTGTCTCAGCAACATTTAGGGAAAGGACATCTTAAATAAATGTAAACTGTTCTTCTAAAAAGTACTGTTGACTAAATAGAAAAAGAGTCATTGTGTGACCATTTCTTGTTGATCTACTGTTAATTCACTTATTTATACAGCACCTTCATTAACAAAACAGTTTCTAAAGTGCTGCACAGATACAGACTGATAAATTATAATAATACACACAACATATAGAGGGATTTTGGTCAATGTCATTTTCCGCTCTACTGCGCATGTTTTATGCAGAAAGACACGCTCTCCGTCTGGTTAGCTTGGGAAACTTCTTTGATAAAAACAACGAAACAGGACGAGAGCAACTGTTTAGATCAGGTAAAACGGGTCTACAGACGTCTGTCTCCTGAAGTTTCAGATGTTTTTCATGCTGTTTTTTCACTCACCTCACCTGTGTCGTAGGGTCGAATTTCATCCATAAATGTTGATTTAGCAGCAGAACGTCTTGTTTTCTCAGTGATAAACTCTTTAGTTAGCTGACAATGGGCTTTTTCAACTTGTTTTCACTGTTTGTGTCCATAGCGGCGACTCTTTCTGCAGGTCGGGTACGCGGGCTTCACCCGTGTTGATAAACAAAAAATCCTTCTATAGTAAGTGCTTGATTTGACGCACTAATCTTAAAGAGACCCATCCTGATTTTTGATGTATTTAGAAATTCACTTTATGTAGATCAGTAATTTACATTTAGATTTTTTGCCAAAGACAAAAATGGATTTGAAACAGCTTAGAAATAGAAGAGGTCCATTTACTTTCTGTTCATATCTACAGAACCCTGCTTTTTTATTGTAAGATTTTAATGTAACAAGCAGCAGATTTTACATTTGTAATTTGTATTGTTATATTGTAAGTGTCTATGTGACTATTTTGCATACATGCTTCACTATGGATCTGAGTATTTTGAATTATTCTAATTAAATACAGACAAGTGGGTGGGATAGGTGGTAGGTGAGAACAGGCTTTTCTGAACACTCAGTCATCAGCTGCAGGATGATACAAGATTACTCAAACATCAGGAATCATTCTTAATAAAACTTTGAGTAAACTTATGATGACAGAAGGCAATTATAACAGCTTGAAAAAATAGATTTTACACAGTAGGTCTCCTTTAAACGTGGAAAAACAGTGACATCAAAACGAAGCATAGAAAACAACTCATACAGTGTTAAAATTTTAAAAAGACAAGGAATAAAAGTGGATATTCAGATGAGAATGTATAATATTTTAAAATGGTAAAACACACAAGCCCTACCACTTAAGATTTTGAGAAAGAAAATACTGAAATAATGTATTTAACTGCCCTGAAAATTTGGTACATTAGTATTATTATTATTATTAGAAGTATTTTTGACAGTTTGATGGCAGCTTTCGGGTTGTTCCATAATCTTTAGTTCACTTTTACATGGTGCGATTTTATTTATTATGTTTCACAGTCACAGGGCAGATTTATATTCCATCTTGGTATTTTACACACATTTAAAACATATTTTCTGAGCTAAGACACCTTTTATAAAACTCCCAATCTCTCTCTCGTCAGACCTCTTATCGCTGCAAAGAACCCAAAGATCGCCGTGTCGAAGATGATGATGGTTTTGGGGGCGAAGTGGAGAGAGTTCAGCACTAACAACCCTCTGAGGGAGCGGCGGTGACGAGCGCTGCTCTGGCCACGGCGAACATCCCGTCCACTGTGGACAACATGGTGACAGACGCTGCTCCCGCCACAGCGCCCCCTGCTGCCCCGGAGCAGCCCCCCGCCCCGCCTGTACGCAAGGCCAAGACCAAGGAGGGCAAAGGTCAGAGCTTAAACAACTGTAGCTTTGTGTGCTTCTGCTGTGGCCTAGAATAGAACATTTGGGTTTTTGTTTTTATTATATGTTCCCGTGCACACCAGAGTCTAGGGATGGGTGTTGATATGATTTTATCTGTATCAATACTGTCGATTCTGCTTATCGATACGATTCCTAACCAATTCTTAAAAAATGTGTCTTATTCAACAAGTTTTATAAACATGTATTTAACCAAGTGTAAAAGCAAAAATTGTACTTTAAGCTTACTTTCAGAGGTACGGGCATGGATCTTTTATCATATCTGATACTGTGCTGTTAGCTTGTTGCTGTTTTAATACAGCTCCAGTGGCTGCTCCATTGTTACAGCAGCGGGAAAATCTTCTACAGACTAAAAACATTTTTTCCACACAACACAAACAGAAACTGCTCACATTCAGCAGAAAGAGCATCTACAGGGTTAAAAACAATCGGATTTTGTGGCATTTTTAACTATTTTCACATCATAAACATTTTTCCGGTTCAAAATTTTAGTTTCTTATAAAATGGCTTTTTGCTGCTGCTTGCTCTAAAACTCCTGCTCTGATTGGTCAGAACAATCAGGCCCGAGCTTTCGCCTTCACTCAGCTTCACTCGTCACGCACCAAATCCTGGGGAAAAACAACTGTGCATGTTCAAAAGCCTTTAGTGCACCTAGCTAAAGGCTAAAGCTAACGGCCAATAGTGAGCAAAGATGAGCAAAAGCCATTGCCGCTCAGTGCTTGTCATGTTCGATCATCGAGACTCTGGGACAATCATAAACACATGTCTTAAATAGTTTTAATACTGAAGCCAACAGAGTGAGGATCAATCTGTTCTAATACAGAGATTGTTCTTTGTTTTTCTCTTTGCTCCTCACATTTGTCCCACAAACATTCACATTAATAGACGAGGCTGTTTTTGTCTTACCTCTGCTGTGCTCTGGTCACGACAGAGTGAGTTTACGTGTGCACTCACAGACGCATGTACGCAGCATGTGGAAACGTGCTTGTTTCCACACAGACTCTGTCCAAGGTGCAGAGCTGGTCTTTGGCTTTTCCAGAGCTAAAACGTGTTAATGTAATGAAACAAAACAAAAAAAGTGCAGCGCAGGATCAAAGTCGACTTTGATAAGTTAAGATTGGTCGATAAGAGAGGAGACATACAAAATCCAAATGATTGAATTTACTGACACATTCTAATCCTCTTCATTCCATTTCCACAGGGTTTTTACCATAGACATATAATTAGTAGACGCGCAGTCCGACTCTGATGCTATCGAACACTTAGCATCTGAGCTAGTCCGGTAAGATTTAAGCTAGTCCGGAGCGTTCTACTGTTTATTTTCCTATTGACCCTATTTTGTCCCGCCCACTTGGCTTGGAAATGCACTTCCTGTTTAGCTCTGTTAAAGTAGCTAACGTGTTTGTTTGTCTGTCTTGTGGGCAATTAAATATAATGACAGTTAAAATAAACTCATCAACTGAAATCTACAGGCTAAATGTAGCTAAACAGGAAGTGCATGTCCTAGAAAAGTGGGCGGGACAAAATAGGGTCAATAGCCGTTAGCATTAGCCCGCAAAAAACGCAAGTTATGAAAGATCCAGAGAGTGTCAGCTGGTACAAACTACCGACCACATTTAGCAGAGGTCAGAGACTTGTTACAAATTATTGTTGAGTTTACAAACCGTTTAGTTTTTTTTGTTGTAGGTAAAATGTGTGTATAAAACTGCTAACAGCTAGCAAACTTATGCATCTTTTAAGACTCCAGTGACCACCAAACGTCCGCTTTTACATGTTAGTAGTGAGAAAAGCAGACAAATTACATAAATAACACCAAACAAAGTTATAGCTTCACTTCTCTGTGGAGGCGCGTCTGTCGCATCGGTGCATTTCCAGCCTAAGAATATAGTCGTTTGAGAAATACAATTTCACATCTCCAAAGTTGTTTAAAGAAACTTCATAAGACATAAATCAGTCTGTTTGCTCATGGTTTTGCTGTAATCGCTTGTTTAAGCTCGTTTTATCCATAAAAGTGCAGCTCCTGCCATTGACTTCAATTGATTTGCGTCATCACCTCTACCGGAGGAATATGCGTCGCGCTGTTCATGTTGTAGCAACAGAGCAGAGACGCTGATTGCGCGTCTACTAATTTAATGTCTATGGGTTTTACTACCTCAGTCTAAAATGTAAAAAAAAAAAAAAATTATAAAAATCATCTTAAGACTTTACAAATCTGGAAAATACTTCACCAAATGACCAAAGTGTGTTTATAAAAGGATGTTAGCCGTCTTATTTCTCCAACACAGTTATGCCGTGACCCGTTAGCATACCTCTCCCAAATCCTAAACTTAACCAAAAAAAACTAAGCAACCTATCAACCTAACCTTAACAAATCTGGAAGTAAATATTTAAATTATAAACTTTTGCTAGCATAGCACCAATGCAAAGTGATGGAGTGGCATAACTGGGGGAAAAAAAACAGGCGTGTTAGCCTGTCATGCTAATGCTAAAGCCATTTAAAAATAAACAATTTTCAGTTACCAGTTATAACCGAACAGAATAACCCAAACTACCACCGTTACCATGACAACAATTCAATCCAAGATGTCAGTTGTTAACAGGAAGTTCTGTGGTACGTAAATACATTTTTTTCCTAATACGGTTTAAAATGCTCTGTTGAATGGAATGAAAAAAACAAGCTTGAAACATCTTTGTAAAGTTTTATTCTGACACTTTTTGTTTTTCTGTTTTCAGGACCAAACGCTCGCAAGAAATCCAAATCCGCCGCCAAACCTCAGGAGAAGAAAAGCAACGCGAAAACCAAGAAAGTGGCTCCGCTCAAGATCAAACTGGGAGGATTCAATAAGAGGAAACGCTCATCGGTATGAAATAATAAAAAACACACACACACAGGTTTATATTCACTGATTTTTACAGTTAACACCGGGGACGGCAGGAGAGGCTGTTTCCATGGTAACTCGTATATTCCATTTCCAGCAGCCATCTTGTGTTTAAAAACTCACCTGGAGCGCTTTTAATTAACATCTCCTCTAAACACTTACAGTACAGTATATGCACTTATAGAAGTCGTAATTTAAAAATGTTAGTTTAGTTTATTTAATATTACTTTAATCAATCAGAAATGTGCCGTTGAATGAAGGTCAGATATTGCACAAACTGTGTAAGTTTAGAAAGATGTGAAATTAATATATGTAAGTCTTAAAGGTGCACTGTGTAACTTTCTAGAGGTGAAAAGTCATCTACACAATTCAGTAGAATTTAAAAAGTTAAAACAATACTTTGGGACTTTCTGAATGGAGATAAATACATTCTGAATGGAGATGAATACATTATTATGCCGTAGTGTGAAAAAAATCAGATAAACGAACCACTTTTCTGTTGAAACAGACGTGTTCCAGCTCCTTCAAGCCAAATAATGGACTATTTTGTGGCCATGCAAGCCTGCTCAATCGAAAAACACAGATTTTTATGAATTATTTAGTGTAACAAAAGCATCTAAACAACAAAAGTATGCATTTATTCAAGTTTATTTTTGGCCAAAAAGTTGTGCAGTGAACCTTTTAATAAGTTAATGAAAACAAGTATTTAAGGAAAACGTATCTGAAGAAGTTATGGAATCATAAAATACAATTTGTATGAATCCTGTTTGGAAAAGTTTTGGAATTCTCTTGATTTTTGAAAAGTTTTGCAAAAAAGCAATAATATTTTGGGTTAAAAAATAAATCTTGGACATTTTTAAAACTGAACCCATAAAATCCACAAAACATCTATTTTTGGGTGTTTATTTTATTTATTTATTCCCCCTAAGTAGAATGTATGTATTCAACCTAAATCTGTTTGTAAAAATGGATAAATCATTAAACACATTAGTGAATAAGCTTTCCATGGTCATTGCAAAAAGTTGGCAATGATTATGAAGAAGTCATGGACCAAACCTTAAGTTAAAGTTAAGAGATCGAAAAATAGCTCACACACAAAACTTCAGCCGTGTGTGTGATGATGAAGCAAGCAACACATTTTTTTAAGACTGTTGAAATGTATTTGTTGTATTACACTTTTTTTCCAGAGTGAAGAGGACGAGCCGGACGTGGAGAGTGACTTTGACGACCTCAGCATGAACAGCGTCTCCGTGTCCGAAGGCTCCAACAGCCGCAGCAGCAGAAGCAAAAAGAAGACGCCCAAAAACAAGCCCAAGAGGAAGAAGGGTGAGGGGACTTTAATATATACACAGAACATCAGCGTGGATATGTTCAGAAGCATCAGGTTTTAAAGTTGTGTACAGAAAGTGAAGTTAAATGTAATGTGTGTGTTGTGTTGTGTGATTTCAGACGCAGAGGACGGTGACGGATACGAGACCGATCACCAGGACTATTGCGAGGTTTGTCAGCAGGGAGGAGAGATCATCCTGTGTGACACCTGCCCCAGAGCTTATCACATGGTCTGTGTGGATCCAGACATGGAGAAAGCCCCGGAGGGAACCTGGAGCTGCCCGCACTGCGTAAGGAACTACAGCAACTTACATGTGCTATGCTTTTAAATAGACCAGCAATGTTTTTACATTCCATAACAATTATTTATTGACAGAAGCAAAGTGTTATTAAAAAAGTATTTGAAGATGGTTTTAGTGGTTTTGTTTTAAGTATGTTCCTTGACATTAGTTAATATTTTCTGTACTCTGTAGTTGATGGACAACTCTGGCCAAATCAGGTTTGGGAATTACTTTACAACAGCTGCAATACAACACACTGCTAACACTAATGCTGTGTTCCAGGAAACTGGGAAGTCTGATATTTCCCAGTTGAACATAACCAGTTCAAAGTGTTCCAACTGAATTGACTCGTTTGTAAACGTTATGGCTAATCCTAATCCTTTAGGCTAAACAAAAGTAACATTAAATAACCTGTAACCAATGTTTTAATGGCAGTTAAACCATTCAGATTCACTTTTTGTGGTGATTGTTGATCTCTTATGTGAAGTTGGACTCCCTCCACCAGGTCCCAGTTCACAAGTTCTATTCATCAGTTTGAGCAATGTTCCAGTTACATGTGGAAGGTGGGAAACATCCCAGTTCTCCAGTTGCCTGGAACACATCATATGACTTAAAGACAACTCTCTTTTCAAATGATTGCAATTTAAGTAAACTGAAAAAACAATAAATACTGTTTTTAGAAAGTAAAAACTAAACTTATATCAAGATATTTATTGGGTGCTGTTTATATCAAGCCTTTATGTATTTTAATTATATGTTTTATTTTCATAGAAAACTTTGTAGAAGTAAATGTTAATATCCAAGCTCCTAAAAATGTCTTTAAAAGTCTTAAATGTTTTACTAGAAGTTGTGCACTCACTGTAGGTTACGTTTGACGCTCTCTGGTGACGCCCCTGTTCACTAGATTTAGTCCCAACTAGAGAGAGACCGATTTATTGACCGGCCAATATTTTGGGGTCGATGTTTAGATTTTTTGTATATCAGCTATCAACCTCATTTTGGCTGATATTTGATGAGGCAGTTGTTTTTGGCTTTTCCTCTATGGGGAAGCCACACTCATTGTGATCAGCTGAGTCTTAGTTGGTTTGAAGAGAAACGAAAGACTTCTTTTATCTCTGTCCATTCCTAAGTCTGGAGTTTTGATTTGGACATTAACATGTCATTAAGTTTTATTCTTGTTCTATGACTTTGCTGCAGCACAAGCTTAATAAGTGCTTGTTTGTCTGTCAACATGAAGAGTATGAGTACATGTACAATGGTGGATAGTTTAGGTGGAAGTTTTTTTGGGTATATTATTTCATCCCAACTACTCTTTTAAAACTAAAAAAAGAAAATCGGGCTCATATATTGGCCTTGAAAATCGACCATTGATACCGGCATCGGCCAAAGAAAAAGCCATATCGGTCGATCTCTAGTCCTAACAGTACAAACTTGTCTTGTGTGTTCAGGAGAAAGAGGGTATCCAGTGGGAAGCTCGTGAGGAAGCGTCTGAAGGAGAAGAAGACAACGGAGAAGCAGGAGAGGAGCAGGAGGATGACCACCACATGGAGTTCTGTCGCGTCTGTAAAGACGGAGGAGAACTGCTCTGCTGCGACTCCTGCCCCTCGTCGTATCACATCCACTGTCTGAACCCGCCTCTGCCCGAGATCCCCAACGGAGAGTGGATCTGCCCGCGCTGCACCGTCAGTACTCTGCACACGCTTCGTTATCTGTTCTGTATCTGTTTTGTTTAAGGCAAGACACTACAGGCTAAACAGTATCTATTTTCACTTTTTGTGGTCAGTTTGCTCTCTAAACATACAGGCTTTAATGTGGAAACAACAAAATATTCCAATCTGCTTCCAATCTCAATCATTTAATCCACTTCATCCATAAATTTATATTGGACATTGTAACTTTAACGTATCAGCCCCTTAGGTAGCTCCTATACAGCAAAAATTTGCTTGATTCTAGGATTTAAACCTAATTTCATTCAGCATTTTGACTAATTTACCTTAGTTTAGTTTAGTTTTGTTTAGTTTATTTATTTATTTGAATGGGACAATGTGTATTAATGAACGGCAAAACCGTAAATACACCAGATTTAGCTTAAAGCTAATTTCCATCTGTAGTCCCATAAAACAAGGATAAAACAGGCTACAACACAAGAAACAAATATAAATGAACAGACAACCAAGACATCACACAAGATTCAACAGGAGACACAACAGACAAACCAGACAAGACATGATACAATACAATACACAAACACTTAATGCACATGAGGTAGATCTAATACTAAAGTGCTTTAGTTAAAGTGCCTGTGTGTATGGTTGGTAAAGTGCCTGTACCTATGGTTTATAAAGTGCCTATGCCTGTGTCTATTACCTATAAAGTGCCTATGCCTG
The DNA here is from genome assembly GCA_038363315.1 of Mugilogobius chulae. Lineage (NCBI taxonomy): Eukaryota > Metazoa > Chordata > Actinopteri > Gobiiformes > Gobiidae > Mugilogobius > Mugilogobius chulae. Next base: position 35,746,439 of record CM076408.1, read on the forward strand.
TGCTTCAATCTATTGTAGACACAGATTATTTTCCTTGTTTCAAAGTGTTTCCAACTGATTTCAAGACATTGCTTCTTATTTCAAGCCAAAGTATTTGCCAATGGGTTAAGAAAATTGTTCCAATCACACTGGCAAATTTTGGTTCTTACTTTAAGCCAAATTCTAAAAATGACTTGAATCCAGTGAAATATTCTAGATTATGTAACCAATTAAATCCAGTTAAACAGCTCAATTCTGATTCAAAAGTAATTTAAGCAAATCTAGATATATTATTTTTGCATTGAACACACACTGCACTTAACCTTTTTGGTTTGAGCAAGGATTTGAACATCTTTTGATAAGAATTCGTTTCAAAAAAATTGTCAAATGGTTTATTTTGGACCAGTTTTCAGTCCTAGTTTACTCTAAAACAAAATAAGACATTAAAAATACACAGTTTTACTATTGACCAGTAAAGTCTTGCCTTAAAAATAAACATTGTGACTTCTGTTCTATGCACAAGCTGGTTGTTTAATAGTTTCCTCATCTCTCTCTCCTCCCAGTGCCCGCCCCTGAAAGCTAAAGTACAGAAGATCCTGACTTGGCGTTGGGGTGACCCTCCTCCTCCCACCATCGTGCCCCGCCCTCCCGACCTGGCCCCAGACGCCCCGGACCCCGCCCCCCTCGCCGGACGTCCCGAGAGAGAATTCTTCCTCAAATGGTCCAACATGTCGTACTGGCATGCTCCTGGGTCACTGAGCTACAGGTAAACCAGGGATTTTATATGATTTTACTTATCTCTTTATGTATTTCCACCATTCACAAGAACAAGAACGACCTCTAAGTAATTTTGATTCTGTCTGCTAAACCAACATTTTTCCGTTGTTTAGCTGGAGCTGCACTGTCAGGCGAAGTTCAGAAACTACCAGAGGAAAACAGACATGGACGAGCCTCCTCCCATCGACTTCGGTGAAGGAGAAGACGACAAGAGCTCCAAGAGGAAACACAAAGATCCGATGTACGCTAAACTGGAAGAGAAGTACCTCCGATATGGCATCAAGATGGAGTGGCTCATGATCCATCGCATCATCAACCACAGGTCAGACTTCACACTGGTTTTGTGTTTAAGCTGCTAAAAGATTTTTTTAAACTAAGCTCAAATATAGCTCCAACTCACTCAAATGTAGTTTATTCATTTTGACTTTGTGGCATTTTAAACAACAAATTAATCATCCTTTTTTCCTGTAAGAACCTCTATGTCACGGATTTCTTTCCAGGAACCGGTCGAGGTTGGGTAACGCCAATAACAATAACAACAGAAAATGGCAGACTGATAGTTGTGTACACTTTTAGCTCTTATTGCTTGAATTGCTGTTTAATGGTTCAGTGCACTATATTTTCATAGTTAAGCATAAGGAAGTAATGACAGACTTTAAAATAAAAATAAAATACATTTTAAAAGATCTCCTGAGGCCCGGTAGAATATGGCTCGCGGCCCGGTTTTGGCCCCGGACCAGTGGTTGAACGATCTGAACTAAATGATTAATCAAGAAATAATTGCCAGATTAGTCAAGTGTCAAAACATTATGCAATTTCATTTCATTATTTGCATCTATCAGCATCTCTTTTCAGTTACGGTAGATGTGATGAAGCCAATAATTGAACACAATGGCAAAAGTTGCACTTTCATGGATAAAATGCACTAAAAAAAGTGATTTCAGCAAAACCTAAAAAAAAAAGACCGATTCGTGTCGTTTGAAGCTTTTTTAAACTGCACTGAGGATATATTTCCAAAACTGATACATTAAGCTATATTTACAACTTGTATTGATGATATTATGTCATTTTTCTGCTGTCTCACTAGTAACTGTGACAGAGGATGTTTAGTGTCATTAATGTTAAAAGATGCCCCAGACTAGAAATCTTCACTAGCCGTTAGCAGTTTTATACACAATTTTTATTAACAATGAACCACTAAAAGATTTTTAAACTCAACAATAACTTGTAACGAGGCTCTGACCTCTGCTAAATGTGTTCATAGATTTGTACCAGCTGACACTCTCTGGCTCATTCATAGTTTGCGTTTTTTGAGGGCTAACGGTTATCGCAAAATAAACAAAGGCTCGCTACAGAGTTCTTCCAATCTTACCAGACTTGCTCAAATGCTAATGTTCGATAGCATCAGAGGCGAACCACGCATCTGCTAATTATATTTCCATAAAAAAATATATTACAAACCTCAGCATCTTTTTGTGGGCCAAAAAAGACTCACTGCAGGATCAAGTTTGGCTTGCTGCCTTCACTTTGAGCATCACTGAGCTAAATTATCTTTTCAACTTGACTTTCTACATTGATTAAAAAACCTCAATGACAATGAAAAACAACTTTTAACAGACAGCACAACATTCTTAACTCTTATAGATCATTTCTTTGTTCAGTGTAGTTTATTACTGTGCCCTCTTCTGTGTTTTCAGCGTGGATAAGAAACACAACGTACATTACCTGATCAAGTGGCGAGAGCTGGCGTACGACCAGGCCACGTGGGAGGCCGACGACATGGACGTGCAGGAGTATGAGCAGTACAAGCAGCAGTACTGGAACCACAGGTCAGGAAAACTATCAAATTAACCCTCACTTCAGTCATTGAAGTAAAAGAAATGAGACGTTTAAATATGTGTTTGTTTTAGGGAGCTGATGATCGGAGAGATGGAAAACCAGGAAAGAAAATCAAAGTGAAAGGAAAAGCGAAGAGACCGGACCGACCTCCAGAAAACCCTGTGATCGATGTGAGTTTCATCATTATGTCAGCTTTAGAGGTTATGCAGATGTTATCCTTGGCAACTTTGCAGAATACTGAGTTTGTATGCGACATGTAAAAAGAGAAAATTTGGTAAACAGTGGCAGAAAAACAACAGGAACACTGAGGCTTCTCTCAAATTTCTCACCGATTTCTCTCCGTTTTTTTTTTTTTTAATCACATTATAAGTATTTTTACATGATTTCTAGGTCGGGGTTTCCACATTTTTCAGACTGGGACCACAGAAACTCGTCTTCCACAGCAAAATAAATAATGTCTGTAATAATTGTTGGAAAACCATTCAAATATGGTTGAAATTCCTATTTTAGTAGTTTATTGCTTTATATGACCAAAATTCAGTAAAGCGAGATGCTCTCAGTCCACAAACTGATTTAAATACCAAGTCATACTGTAAAATAACTTCTTTAAGCAGACTAGTAACATTTTGACATTAAATGTTTTTATAATTAAAAAAAATTATCTAGGATTGGAAAATATTCAATCTAGGGTTCCCACGTGTCCTGCAAAACCGGGAAAATCTGAAAAATAATTTGTAAATTTTCCAGTCATGGAAAAAGCATAAAAAATGAGAACCATTACTACCATTTGTAATATAAGGTGATCAATGTTTAGTTCATTATTAATTAACATTAATAACTATTGCTTTTCTTCACTGAAACATAGAACTAGTTTAATACTATCTTAACAAAAATCTTATTTTTCATTGTTTAATCCACCAATATGTTGTCCACTCGGTCAGAATGCCAAAATCCATCAGAATGCAGGAAATAAATATTTTTTTAGGGAGGACCCCCAGACCCCCCACTTTTTGGTGTCTACCTTTTATAGCTATGGAGCTTTCTGGCTATGTTACTGGGTGTGTTATACATTGGGGCTGCCATAGAGTTTGCCAAGTGGTCTAAAATGAAATGTAGATGTTGTGATTACCTAAAGTCTCTTTGGGAATGTCTAAAAATGTCCTGGAAGTTATTTTTGGACTATGAGTGTGAACCCTACAAATTTTCATGCTATAATTTTCATTGTTACTAAAAAACTGATAGATCAGCTGAAACAATAACGTAATTTGAGGACATCTTATTAACAATTTGACACATTCTACCTGTTTTGAAGCTTGTATAATGCTTGTTTTTCTCTCCCTCAGCCCACGATAAAGTTCGACCGTCAGCCGGATTACCTGGACTGCACCGGCGGCACTCTGCATCCGTACCAGCTGGAGGGGCTGAACTGGCTGCGTTTCTCTTGGGCTCAGGGCACAGACACGATCCTGGCCGACGAGATGGGGCTGGGAAAAACTGTACAGACTGCTACCTTCCTCTACTCGCTCTACAAAGAGGTGAGTTTGAGTAAATTGTTTTAGCCTCGTTTAAACTTTTATCACTCAACTTGAAAATTATGAAGACTTTCTGTGACAGTCACAACAGTTGTATAGTTGTTAATTTTGTATGCTTTTGTACATTTTTTTTTTTTTTATTATTATTTCTTTGTGGCAGCACTTTGGAAAACAGTCCTGTTTATAAAATGTGCTTTATAAATAAAGTGGATGGAATGTGGACAACAGAAGAAAGAGTGGAATAAATACTTAAGACAGTCTGTACTACAGAGTTGAATAGTAGAGATTTGTACAATAAACAACTTCTGTTTTAACTAATAAAGCTGTTCACTTTAAAACTACCTACTTAATGACATCACAATTGAACTGGAGCATTTTCAGCTTAAGATGCAGAAAGCGGGATAACTTAGACATTTGTGATCCAAGCAAAGCACAGTATGTTTTTGCTGAGAAAACAACAGTATAACAAGACTAAAAAATAAAGTCAATTTTGTGTAGTATGGGACCTTTAAGGATATTAGGACTAATTACAGGGTTTCTGCTGATTCTTATAAGAAAGTCTTAGAAAAACTTGAATTGAAGATGTTTGCACAGGTCTTAAATTTTTCCTGATCTTTTTAACAATCCTGCAACTTTGTCGAATATTCTTATTAGTAAGTGGTAGTAACCTAATAAATATAACACGATGATGCGTTTCTTCTACTTTATTTGGTCATTGAACAGATGGAATGTTCGGTTGTTGTATAAATTGCTTTCTTTGTTATTAATTCATTTTCATCACTGTAACAAAATAAAATTATATCTTAAGAAGCCTTCTTTAAAAAAGCAGCATAGGTCTTAATTTTTGTATTTTGTGATCTTAAAGTCTTAAATTCGACCTGATCCCTGCAGAAACCCTGTAAAATAAGCTTTGCTGTAGCTGTCACTGCTCTGTTATCTTCTTATATTATTATATTTTATAGATTGGACTGCATTGGATTGGATATGTTACTGTATTTTGTCAAGAACCAAGTAGCGAAGTTGTTGACGTGTAGTTCCTCGTCTTCTTGGTGTCACAGTTGCCATAAACAATCACTTTGAATTATACTAACAACAAGTAAACCAAACACTGTCTGTCCTCCCAGGGTCACTCGAAGGGTCCGTTCCTGGTCGGTGCCCCGCTCTCGACCATCATCAACTGGGAGAGAGAGTTCGAGATGTGGGCTCCGGACATGTACGTGGTGACGTATGTGGGAGACAAAGACAGCAGAGCGGTCATCAGAGAGAACGAGTTTTCATTTGAGGACAACGCCATCCGAGGAGGAAAGAAGGCCTCCAGGATGAAGGTGAGGAATGAAGGAGTTAAGCTAAAAAATAAATGTGTAAAATGTGAACAGTGCAAGATTATGAAAGACGCAGCAGGAAGAGGCTGAATATTTCGTGTCTTTGCGTCCACAGAAAGACTCGTCGCTGAAGTTCACGTGCTGCTGACGTCGTACGAGCTCATCACCATCGACATGGCCATTCTAGGCTCCATCGACTGGGCTTGTCTGGTGGTGGACGAAGCTCACAGACTCAAGAACAACCAGTCCAAAGTAAAGACCGGAGACTACAAGCGGTTTCATTCTACAGCACAGTGACTGACCTGACCCTCTTCTGTTATCTCTAGTTTTTCCGTGTTTTGAACAATTACTCGCTCCAACACAAGCTGCTGCTGACGGGAACGCCTCTGCAGAACAACCTGGAGGAGCTTTTCCACCTGCTCAACTTCCTCACTCCAGAGAGATTCAGGTCAGACTCAGAGAATACACGAGAAACATGTTTTTTTCATTTAATGTACTGTGGTTTTTATTAATTAGGATTTGTGGGGTTAGTTCTGTTCAAATCCAGTTGACTTTTGCTATATTCTTTCATTTTGTCAAATAATCTTTAGCTTTTGAAAAAAAAAGGTGAAATCATCCAAATTACTCCAGCAGATTCTAACCAGTTTTGCCAAAGAAAATTTAGGTGGAAATTAAATTTTGTTTTTCTTCTGTGCAGAGCTTGTTCTTGCAACGATTAGAGTCAAAATCAGAATATAAAAGTACAAAGTCTCAACTTCACAAAGAGAACAGACAATTGTTTGTGCTCCAAAGTTTCAGATGATTTAATTTAAATCAGAGATTGTTTTAGTAAAATGTTCCAGGAATATGTAGCATTTCTACAAGTAATGCTAAAAATACAGTATACATAACCTGCAAACTAAAGTGTTTTTCTCAAAGTAAAATGCTTTAAATGCTTTAAAGGTGGAGTAACTGATTTTCACGCTGAAAACACAATTTAGGTTTTAAATCTGACTACTTCCTATCATAAATCCTTTGACACTGGTTAATATTTTACATGTACTTATTTTGGTTGCAATTACAGCTAAAAACATCTTTCTTTTTATAAACAACAAACTAGAAACTTTCTTATTATTCAATTCTGACAGTACTCGTGTCTCATTTATCAAATACTTTTCACTGGGAAACACAAAGTTTACTAATTACAAGTAAAAAAGTTAGACCCAACTTTAATACTGTTGCTAAGATCGTCTTATTAATGTAATGAATCTGAAATGGTCAAGTAAAACTTCTCTCTGCCTTAGGAATATTGACTTTATAGAAAATCATTTCCAAACGTGACAAAGTATTCAGTTGTAAGTTGACATTGTATTATATTTCCTCGTGTTTCTGCAGTAATCTGGAGGGTTTCCTGGAGGAGTTCGCCGACATCGCTAAAGAGGATCAGATCAAGAAGCTTCACGACATGTTGGGTCCTCACATGCTGCGTCGACTCAAGGCCGACGTCTTCAAACACATGCCCTCGAAAACGGAGCTGATCGTTCGAGTGGAGCTCAGTCCCATGCAGAAGTAAGGACCACCCTGTGAAATATAATAATTAAAATACAATCATAGCTGTTAAATGATGAATAAATCTTCATTCAGAGATGCCTAGAAAATGCTGTCAATGGTGAATGTTTTGTGTCCTTTGTGTGCAGGAAATACTACAAATACATTTTAACGAAAAACTTCGAGGCCTTGAACACAAAAGGTGGTGGAAACCAGTTTTCGCTGCTCAACGTCGTCATGGATCTGAAGAAATGCTGCAACCATCCTTACCTCTTCCCTGTGGCTGCGATGGTACGAACAAACTTTAGAATATTAAAGTGTGGACAAATGTGATAAAATGCAGTATATATTTTTAATTTTTATTTTATTATATATTTTTCTCAAACAGGAAGCCCCTCGTTTGCCGAATGGGATCTACGAGAATCAGGGTCTGATCAAAGCCTCGGGGAAACTGCTGTTACTGCAGAAAATGATGAGGAAACTGAAGGAGGGCGGGCACAGGGTCCTCATCTTCTCACAGGTAAATTATGGTTCCATCTTTTTTAAAATCACAGCTGCTGCAGACTACAGACTCACAGATACTGACACGTTATTGCACCGTTCCCTTCTAAAAACATCTGTCATATTTACGGTAGATTCAGTCACCTTTTTTCCTCAGCTTTATCAGATTTGAGTTGTCAAAGAGATCCAGAGGTCTCCGACTGTTTTAAGAGTCTTGCTCTTAAAAACCCAGTCACTCTTGGTTGGAATGAGCGACGCAGCGTCTGTTAAGTCTCTTTGAGTCGCTCCGATGTGAAAGAACATTCACACTAACACACTCCAAATGGACACCAGTCGCCGAACAAATGCCGAGTGAGATGTGCATGATGTAATGCTTGACAAAAATGACGAGAACAGATTTCTAATCTTACCTCACGGATTAGGGTCAACTTCTATTTCCCGCCACAGTTCAGACTTTGTACTGCGGTCGCTGTAACTCCTCGTCTTTGTTTTTCTCGGTCCAAATAGTAGCCATTCTTCTCTGTACTTATGTCTCGTTTGAACCCGTGTAAATAACAATCCATACTTGGCTAAATATTGTTTTTCCGTAAGATTCTCCAGCCCCATTCACACCAAACACACATGAGCTGCTTGTCGGCAAAAGTTGCTTAACCGGTTCAGATCGGCCACCCTCATCTTGGTGTGAAAGAAGCTTGAAGTCCTTCAATAATCACTAATCTTTTTCTGAGTAATTTCGGCCACAGGCCTCAGTCTCACTAAAGCTACTTGCTTGCATTTGTGCATTAGCATGTTGTGGCAAGCTAACCTTTGTTTATAATGGTTATTCCCTCTGCCGCAGTAGATGGAGAGCTAACACAAACCTGTTAAAGAGCAATCAATATTCAGTACACGTGATGCTAATGCAAACTCCGTCACTCACTCAAAGGCTATTAACATCACAAATACTGTCAATTATGTGTCCTTTTGAAACTGTTCTGACCCTGAATTTCTCTGGTGGTTTTAGATGACAAAAATGCTGGATCTTTTGGAGGACTTTTTGGAAAATGAGGGTTACAAATACGAGAGAATCGATGGAGGAATCACAGGAGGACTGAGACAGGAGGCCATCGATCGGTTCAACGGTATAGGCAATGTTTGAATTAGATGCAGATTTTGTAGTAAGATGACTTTCAATAAAAACAACGTGAATCTGGTTGTTTTCCTTCAGCTCCGGGCGCTCAGCAGTTTGCCTTCCTCTTGTCCACGAGAGCCGGAGGTTTGGGAATCAACTTGGCGACCGCCGACACTGTTGTAATCTACGACTCCGACTGGAATCCTCACAACGACATCCAGGTGAGAACCAGAGAGAATCAAGCACATTTAAACTATAAAGAACATAAGAACTGAAACCTTTCCTCCCCAGGCCTTCAGCAGAGCTCATCGAATCGGTCAAAATAAGAAAGTCATGATCTATCGCTTTGTCACCAAGGCGTCTGTGGAAGAGAGGATCACTCAGGTAAATTCAAATAGATCTTTATGTCTATAAACATTAGAGCTGGGAGGCTATGTTTTGTCAAAATAAGATGCGGTCTTATACATGTTTTGTTTAGCTATTTCAATATATTGCGAAGTCAGTTTGAAGGGCAAAACTGTAAATTAAAACTGCTGTGAATTAATTAAAAAACATTTAAAGATTTTTTTTTTTTTTACAAATCATTGGCAAGCCACCTTCTCTTTTTAATGAATCAATTGCATGGTTTTAATTTTTTTTTTTTTTGACTATGCACTTTTTAAAGGGTTTTTCCACACATCTTAAAATTGCCGTTTTAAGGTCGTAAAATGTTTGCACAGTCTTCACACTACTGCAGCTTTGTCTGAAAATTCTCTAATAATCTCAAAATATAACACAACTGGTGCGTTTCTATTGTATTTTGTTAACTTAATAGATGAATGCTTGGTTGTTGTATAAATTGCGTTATTTTTGCTAATCATTAGATTTTTCATAATTGTTGCAAAATATAAATCAATTTTAAGAAGCTCTCTGGAAAAGAAGCAACATTGTGAAATACTATAGGTCTTAATTGTATGTTTAGTTGTCTTACAAAGATCTTAAAAAGTCTTAAATTTGCCAATACCTGCAGAAACCATGCTTATTCATAAAAAATATCTGTAGGATTGCAATACTTGGTTTCCACAACAATATGATTTCACATATTGTCCCATGTCTAGTAAACTTAACTAAACAACATTCATTTATCAAAAATCTCTAACTTTACTGATTTTAAGGTCAATTACATCAGCCAATCAGAGCAGTCAGACATAGCGACAACCCCTAAAATGAGAAATCATCATGTGTAAAACTGGAATACTTTTGGAATTATAATCACTGCTACACTGTGCCTAACCTCCAGATTTAACTTCTCTGTGTTTTTCAGGTGGCCAAGAAGAAGATGATGTTGACTCATCTCGTGGTCCGTCCCGGTTTGGGCTCAAAAACAGGCTCCATGTCCAAACAGGAGCTGGACGACATCCTCAAGTTCGGGACAGAAGAGCTGTTCAAAGACGAGCAAGAAGGTTTCGGAATTTTTTATTTTATTATGTATTGATTGTGTTGCATTGCTGCTTTGGACCTACTTCTTACAGTCTGACAGCGCGATGTAGTAGTCGTCTTACAGTTGTTTATCTAAATGCCTTCAGGAGAGAACAAAGAGGAGGACAGCAGCGTGATCCACTACGACGACAAGGCCATCGAGAGTCTTCTGAACCGAAACCAGGACGCCACCGAGGACACGGAGCTGCAGAGCATGAACGAGTATCTGAGCTCCTTCAAAGTGGCTCAGTACGTGGTGAAGGACGAAGAGGAGGAGGTGAGACGGGACTTAAATTACAGACATTTTATCACATTATCACTGCGTTCCATTTGAAACACGAGGAGTTTAAGCTAGGGCCACACAACTTTCCATTAGTGACAGAGTTAAAATGTTGTGGAGGCTAAAATGACACAAATGAGAGTGATTATAGAAAGACTATGGCCCATATAAAACTAAGAACTATTTAGTGCAGTATTGATATTTTCTCTTGACTTGTGATTATATATTTAATTTTTCACCAGACAAGTTATTGTCTTTTGCTTTTTTGTGATTTGCAAACACTCGTGACTTTTCATTGGATAAACAGCATCATGTGACTCTTGGCCGACGTTTGTCGTCCATAGCTATTGTAATTATTGCAGAGCTAGTAACAAATAAGATACTAATACAATTTGTTTTATATTAGGTGAGCAATAAGATTTAAAACTACATGAGCAACTTCTCTGCCTAGGCCAGAATCATGTTAAATGGTACATATAACAAAATTTAATTGATAATTTAGACTCTTCATGGTGACAGAGTATGGTCATTGTTTTAGTTCTTTTTGTAAAGGTTGGTCACTTGTTGCTCCCTGAAAATCTGGCAACCCTGCTGGACTGTCCTGATCACAGTGATTGCTGCAGAATCTCTGCAACCTAGTGTAGTACTTGGTCTTGGTCTGAAGACAAGTCTCAAGACTCTTTTGTTTTTTAATTTGTCTTGGACTTGTTCTCGTCTTGATCTAGCTCTGACACAGAGACAACGAATTCATTTCACATTACCATCATGTTCTGCTAAACTTCACCAGGAGTTTATGGCCCAGCACAGTGGCCTGTCCCAGGCAATAAGCCTGCACAATAAGATCATGTAGATCACGTGTCAAACACAAGGCCCGGGTCCAGAATGCGGCCCTAAGGTTTATCAGCTTAAATTTATATTTGTGCCAGGAGTAATCTGGATGTTTATTATTAATATTATTGAAAGTAATTTTTCAGACTATGTGGATGTTATTCAGTAATTGTAGCTTCAATAAATTTACCAAAATCAAATACAGAGACGGTTATTTGTAGTATATCAAAGATTAGTCAAGGTTAATTTTAGTTAAAGCTGGCCCTTCGAGACAACCACATTCCAGTGAGTTTGACACTCTGATAAATGTAGAAAATCACAAAGATTGTTTTGATTTGGTCTCAATGAGCTGCACTTTAGGTCTCTGCTCGGTCTCAACTTTTAAAAGTCTTGGTCTTGACCACAGTGGTTTAGGTCTTGTTTTGGTCTCGGGACCTTGTGACCTCGGAAAGGTCTTGGTCTTGACTACTAAGCTATTCTGACCAATCACACTGCTCGCTCTTACACCTTCAAGCTCCTCCATCTCACTTTTAGTCCTCAAGCCGTGCCTAGCTTCATTTGAAATGTGTTTGTGTGCAGATTTTAGAGCTTTAGTGTCACGTTAAAATCACATATTTGTCAGTCTTTTAACTTTTGTATGATTTAAATTGTGCTCCTTTCCTTTTGTCCTGCAGGAGGAGGAGGTCCAGAGGGAAATCATCAAACAGGAGGAGAGCGTAGATCCAGATTACTGGGAGAAACTTCTGCGTCACCATTACGAGCAGCAGCAGGAGGACTTGGCCCGAAACCTGGGGAAAGGCAAACGAATCCGCAAACAGGTCAACTACAACGACGGCTCGCAAGAGGACACAGGTAGAGGTCAATGCAAACCCTTTTTTACTCTTTTTACATAGGAAACGTAGAAAACAGACGATGCAACGAGATCCAAGCCACGCACAGCAAATATCATGGATTAAATTTAAATGATTTGGGGAAAAATAATCAAACTTATGAGTCACAAGTGTTGGATTTTATTATTTTAGTCGTACTTTCCATTGTGTCAGTGATAGATGTCAAAAAACTTGCAGAGGCAGTTTTAGAGTTTGCCAATGAATAAATAAATAAAAAAAACATGATATTGTTTTGACATTTGGATTTTGTTGCATCTCTGGTAGAAAATGAATGTAAAATATAACAATGTAACTATAAAACTGTATAGTAACGTTTCTGTTCACTTCAGTTAACATTTATTTAAAGTCACACAATTACCATAAAACTAGGAATCAGGTTTCGATTCAGTTTTCGATTTTGCAGCCACGATCTTCGATTTTTTTTAGTTTGTCTATGCTATTTTTTATATATATAGATTTTTTTTATATATTAAAGCCAAAAAAAACAAAACATTTAACACGTAGCCACTATAGTTAGTTTTTATAAACATTTGAACAGTAAACAGTCATATTTAGAGGTCCACTCATCAGTTGTTAACTCAATATAATAATGCACATTCAGTCACGTCTTGGACAAGTTCACACTGTTTCTTCAAACATCGTGGTTATTATTGTATTATTTGTTTTATACACATTGTGTATGTGTGTAGGTCAGTGGCTGCCTGAGCAAAACTGATCAATTCTGACCTTTCGATTCGATCATTGATAGAGATGCACCGATCCAGCTTTTTCAGTTCCGATACCGATCCCGATACTTTAGATTTACACATCTGCCGATACCCGATATCAACCGATACTTGTGTAAGGACTGAAATAGCTCAAGGGCGCGAGGAGAGAGAGAGAGAAGAGAGAGAAGAGAAGAGAGAGAAGAGAAGAAAGAGAGGAGAGAGAAAGAGCGCGAGGAGAGAGAGAGGAGAGGAAAGAGAGAGAAAAAAGAAGAGAAGAGAGAGAAGAGAGAAAGAAAGAAAGAGAGAGAGAGTGCGAGGAGAGAGAAGAGAAGAAAGAGAGAAAAGAGAAGAGAGAGAGAGAAGAGAAGAAAGAGAGAGAGAGTGAAAGCGAGAGAAGAGAGAAAGAGAAGAGGAGAGAGAAAGAGAGAGAGAGGAGAGGAAAGAGAAAAAGAAGAGAAGAGAGAGAAAAGAGAAGAGAGAGAGAAGAAAGAGAGAGAGAAGAGAGAAAGAAGAAAGAAAGAAAGAAAGAGAGAGTGGAGGAGAGAGAAAAGAGAAGAGAGCGAGAGAAAGAGAGCGAGAGAAGAGAAGAAAGAGAGAGAGGGAGAATGAGAGGAGAGAGAAAGAGAGCAAGAGAAGAAAGAGAGAGAGCGTGAGGAGAGCAAGAGTAGAGAGAGAAAGATAGAGTGAGCGAGAGGAGAGAGAGAGAGAAAGAAAGAAAGAAGAGAGAGAAAAAAAAATAAAAAAAACAAAATGTCAAACATCATGAGACATTCTGGATCAACATCAGACATAAATCAGACTCATTATGTCCAATTAAACACAACTAGGATATCGGCTGAACCGATATTATGGAGCCGATACTCGATCCAGCAAAATTTCCTGGATCGGCACCGATATTCGATCCCAGTATTGGATCGGTGCATCTCTATCATTGCATACTTCGAATGATTATAAGAAAGAAGGACAAGCCTGCTCTTTCTTCTATTTACTGCAACAGCCGAGTACCTTTGAGTATTTAAGCTTTTTGTGATATACACGTTTTCCAACTCTTGTCCATCCAAGGACAAACTGATAAAAAAATATAGAACTTTAATAGTTAGAAATAATGTACTTAGGTTAAGAATAGATTTTTGTGTAAAATATTTATGCCAGATTCTATTGCGGAGAGCAATTTATCCCAAATGTATAGTTTTATTGCACTAATCCTTTTTTTATTTTTACCTTGGATCCAGAGCTCACGCTTCAGCATATAGCGCCCCCGCCTGCATTTCAGTTGAACTCCACAACGAACCATCCAATGAGATTAGTTTATTTGTGTGACACAGATGAAACAAAGGAGCTGATTGGTCGTTTGTCATTTAGACCAGAATCTAACTTCACTCACCTCACATTAAAATGTTATTTTGCTTCGCTCATTGATTTTATAGAAGTCTGTGATGTTTTTCACTTCCACGTGATATTTTTTCCATGGCGCAGTTTATTCACATTCTCTTTGTTTTTTGGCATTAAAACATACATATTAACTGAGGTTTACAGTAATTGTGAGGGAAATGGGAAATGTTTATAAAAATGAATTACAAAAATGTAAATGTATTTTTTAACTATAAACAATTGAAATTTATGTTTTAACAGTATTGGTTAACTTTTGATTCACTGTTTTATGCAGCATTACTGGGGATTTATACTTTTGAGAGCCATAGTTCAGATTATATAACTTTATACCATAGATTTAATTAATGTCTTAGTTTTGCTCATTTCTGACGTTGTTGCTGTAGTATGTGATGAGTGTTTGTGTTAATCTTTGTGTTTTGTTTCTGCAGCTGATTGGCAGGACGACCAGTCCGACGGTCAGTCTGATTATTCTGTGGCGTCGGAGGAAGGAGACGAGGACTTCGACGAGAGATCAGAGGGTAATTTCATGTTTTATCGCTGTATCAGAGTTGAGCACTATTTGTATTTCAAACCTTTGCTTTAATAATTATAACTTTGTTTACTTTTATATAGCTAGTATTGCCATTTTCAAATTGTATTCATTTAATTTTTTTTTTAGTCAGATGTTTCTTTTAATGCATTTTTGTTTATATTAAAATGGTGTGTAAACAGCTAAATGATGGTTTTTAACTGTTAACGTTACATAGGCAGGAGAACTTTAGTTTCTTGTTCTAAATGCAATAAAATATCCTTTAAAGATATTTATATTTAGACTATTTAGCAGAACTGTGGGACTTGCAAAGCGTGACTTAGATTTGAATCAGACGTGAGTCACGAATTTGATTACTTGACTTTATAAAATGAACAATGACATTGTAGAAATATTAGATTTATTCAGTCATTTGATTAGACTTGAAACTAAAATCTGGGGACTTGGACTGGACTTGGATTTGTGGTGCTCTGACTTGAGACTTGATTGGGACTTGAGGTCAAAGACTTGAACTGCTGAAAAGGAACTTGATCCCATTTCTGCAAATCTATATTGTAAAACCTACACTACATTGTCCAACCAATAAACCAGGAGAAAACACTGAGTAACATTTACTGTCTCAAATATGATTGACACTTATAGTATTGTGTGTTTCTTTCAGCTACAAACTCTCGCAGACCGGGCAGGAAGGGTCTACGCAACGACAAAGACAAGCCACTGCCCCCCCTGCTGGCCAGGGTCTCAGGCAACATCGAGGTCAGTGCATTCAGACAAAACCTTATCTAAACAGCTCATTCACAAGGCCTAATGTTGGTTAACTGACAAATGCTTCTGTTTCCAGGTGCTGGGCTTTAACTCGAGGCAGAGAAAGGCCTTCCTGAATGCAGTGATGCGTTACGGGATGCCTCCTCAAGACGCTTTCTCAACGCAATGGCTCGTCCGGGATCTGCGCGGCAAATCTGAGAAAGAGTTCAAGTGAGTCACAAGAACACAGACCTTTCAAACTATTTCTGAACAATTAGAGCATAAACGAGATGTCGGGGCACGTTGTCAAGCTCAGTCTGTAGTTTTTCTGATTTACTCAAAGTCAAAACCAGCTTCGTACTAATTAGAAGTAAAATAGTTTCTAATTTTTGTAGATTAGAGAAGAGAAGTAAAGTTGGCAGTTGATGAATGAACTAATAGAAATTTGATTGAGCGTTTAGTATGGGTCAATATAACAAACGCTAAAACCAGGAACATCAAAAAGTTGTATTGTTATTGTTGAAATAAGGACATAAAGTTGATTTTTCTGCTTATTTGGAACCATTTTATTTCATATTTGTCTGATAATTGAAGCCCAGATTTCTTAGATATTTTCACTCTGTTTATTTCCAATAGTAACTAGATCCTTAACATTTTGTATCACGATAAGAAGCTGACTGAAAATATTGTTTGTTAGCTGCTAAATTTGTTATTAAATATAAAAGATTGTGATGACCCTACAATGGAGCCTATGTTACTGTACTACAATAACCTACAGAGTACAAAAATCTCTCTTATCTTAATCTTACTCTAGTTTTTGCTAAATAAATGTATATTCTAACTATTTTGTTCTGTGTCCCTCCAGAGCGTACGTGTCTCTGTTCATGCGTCACCTGTGTGAACCCGGAGCAGACGGAGCGGAGACGTTTGCAGACGGAGTTCCCAGAGAAGGACTGTCGAGACAACACGTGCTCACGCGCATCGGAGTCATGTCTCTCATACGCAAAAAGGTACGTCACAGTGCTTAACATGATTGTGCTAATCAGAGCAGCTATGAACAGCCGCACTGTAGATTATTTTTTCAACTGGACAATGAATAAGCAGATTATTGACAAGAAAAAAATGATTCAACAGATAGTTCTCTTGTTATGATCGTACACAAGCATTGATGTTAGATAAATATATCACGCAGCTTCCGCCCACTGGGTGAAACACAGCAACAGATTGTGTCTATAGGTTTACAAAGTTTATTAATAAAAATACAGTTCGCCCAATCAGTCAGTATGTCTGGTTTATCAAAGTTAATGATATTGTCTTCAAAAGGAGGAAATACATGCATCATAAGTCTTGGTGTTGAAAGATTTAGCTTAAGACTTAAAAAATGGATGGAAACTATATTGAAAATGGTTTAATGTAAAAAAAACTACTAGCCGGTTGAACAGTACATCAGACATTTTGTAAAATCTTGGATTTTACAAAATGTCTGAGTAAGCTTTGCTAGGAAAGGGATATCTTTTAGCATATATTGTGAAATAATTTAAACCGAGGGGAATACTTCCCTCGTGAGATTCCAGATTTTTACGTAGTCCATAAAGACGCTTGCAGTTATCTTAGATGATATTAATGATACTTAAGCATGTAGCATTGCAATAAGCATTTGTAAATAATTCTTTTGAACCTATAATCAATGTTTCTTTGATCAGCAGAGGCAATACGTGACATTTATACTACAAAATTGTAATGAATAAATAAATAAAACATCTCTTTGTAAAATAAAACTGTGGGGAAACTGAATTAATCCCTCACAGAGTCTAGTGTTTGTGAGCTGCTCTGAGCCGCTGTTAAACTTTGTCGTTCTCTGTGTCTTCTTCAGGTGCAGGAGTTCGAACACGTGAACGGTCAGTGGTCGATGCCGTGGATGGCGGAGCTGGAGGAGAACAAAAGAGCCGCCGCCGCAGCAGCTCAGCCGGATTCACCGGGAAAAACTTCCTCCACGGGAACGCCGGCCGACACGCAGCCCAACACGCCAGCTCCAGGTCAGCACAGGCTTTTAAGAAACGTTTAAAAACTACTGATAGTGTCAAAGCTAAAAAGACAAAAAAGAATTGTAGTTAGATAAGTTGCAAGTAAGTTTTAAGTCTATGAGAATATATATTTAGCCGCACCAGTGTAAAGGCAGAGTTCAGAGCTTGTAGAAAAAGTAGCTTCTTACAGTCTGACAATTACGGTAACTACACTTTAATATTGTTTTTGGTCCTACACTTTTGGTTTAGCTAAAATGTGTTTTTTTTGTAGTCGACGAGTCAAAGACTGAAGAAGCTACAAAAGACGGAGAGAAAGATGTAAAGAAAGACGCTGAACCCGAAAAGAACGGAAAAGACCCAAGAATGAGGTAAATGTTTAAAGCATTATAAGTACGTTGAGAGTGATTTAGTTTGTTTTGTTTCTATAAATGTTCGCCTTTGCGTTCCAGGTCTCCTCGAACCCGGGCGACGAAGAGAAGGAGAAAAAGACGGAGGAGAAGAACGGAGAGGAGCCCGCGGAGGACAAAAGCAGAACGGAGAAACGGCCACGACCAACGGCACCAAAGACCCAGAAGAGCCGAAGGAGAAGGAGGCGGAGGAGGAGAAGAAGAGTCCACAGAGCTCCGAGGAGAAGAGCGCCCAGAGAAGACGGAAGGGTCGGAGGTCAAGGCGGAGGACGTGGAGATGAAAGGTACATCTGCATTCACTTTATATTACTTACTCACTTAAAGGTCTCTTGCCCAAAAGAAAACTGCTGATTATTGCTATTAGCTCTTATTTTGTTTGTAATTTATTGTTTTGCAGAGGAGAAGAAGGACAAAGTAGAAAAGATGGACACGACTCCGGCTCCCGAGGAGAAAAAGGAGGATAAAGACGACGTGATCGAGGTGAAAGAAGTGAAGCCCGAGGAGAAACTTCAGAACGGAAACGGCTCCAAAGACTCGGCTGCGGTGAGCGAAGACAAGAAGAAAGCCAAGAGCAGGTTCATGTTCAACATCGCGGACGGAGGATTCACAGGTACACACGCTTTTCAAATACAAATCTATAAATAATGATGATCTAACATGAAAATTGTCGTAAAGTTGGCTACGTTCACACTGCAGATCAAATCAGATTTTTTTGTAATGTGACCTGTATCAGATTTTTTTATGGCAGTGTGCGCAGCTCGATTCAGATTTTTTTTTCAAATGCGAAACACGTCACTTTCATATGTGCAAATAAATCTGATCTTTTCAAATGCGACTGCAGTCTGAACGCTAATGTTTGCATACATTTGCGTCACAAAACTCAACAAGTCAAAGCAGAAACCGTGGCGAAGGTGAAGGAGAAGACATGCACACTGTGTCTCCTACAGCCTTGTAAAGCTGCACCATCCTGTTAACTCAACTCATAAACTCCACTGAGCCAGACAATAGAGAAGCTAAACTAAATCGTACACAGCTGTTTGGTAACCACGATTATCACATCTTCTTCAAGAACTACTGCAACAAAGCATCGGATCAAACCCTGTGGATAAACACTCACTTCTGTAAAGTTATCAGATTAAGCTGTAGTGTTTATCCATTCTTCACAAATCAGTGACATAAAGTCCACAAAACATCGCTGCAAATCCGTTTAGAAGTGTTGTTTAAGAAAAGAAAATCCAAAAAGTGAGAAGCAGTACCTATTGTGTTGTTTTAGTTAATCTGCGGCTCACTGTGGTTGGTCAAGTCATTATAACGTCATTACCATTGGGCTATTTCCTGTCAGAGTCACCACTTTCAGCACTTTAAAAGCATTTCTCTGTGACACACATGACAATAACAGTTTGGACTTACAGCCACACTAGTGTAATGTTCTGAATGTTTTTAACTCTTTAAGCTTCTCAAAATGACCGACTTTACTCTGGAAGAAACAGAACATGCTAATGTGCTCTAGCTTTTTGCACAACTTTTCACTGATAGTATTTGCTCCTTGCGACTCAGTTTTTGCACAAAACAGCCTGAAAGAGACAGAAACGTGTCTTGGCTGTGTAAATACACTCTGTGCGTGTGACGTGGTGCTTCATTACTGCGCATGTGGGTAATTTTTATCCCGTTCACACCAGAGACGAGCTGGAGTTTTTGTGTAATGTGAACGACCACATGAAAAAATCAGAATTGAGAGTGTGACCGTAGCAGTTGTAGCGTTTGCTTTAGGAGATGTAACCACTATCTAACTTTGAGGAGAACTTAATGATGAATATGATGTTATAATGTTTTTTTTTTTCTGTGTTCCCTCAGAGCTTCATTCTTTGTGGCAAAACGAGGAAAGAGCCGCGACTGTGACAAAGAAAACGAACGAGATCTGGCACCGGCGACACGACTATTGGCTGCTGGCCGGCATCATACAGTATCCTTCACTAAACAGCAACGTTCTGACACAAGCTTTAATTAACAGATAAACAAATGCTATGATAGACTGTGATTGTAAGTGTGATCAGATGATGTTTTCAGCCTTGACCGCGCTCTCCTCAGACACGGTTACGCTCGCTGGCAGGACATTCAGAACGACGTGAAGTTCGCCATCCTCAACGAACCGTTCAAAGGAGAATGAGCCGCGGAAACTTCCTGGAAATCAAAAACAAGTTCCTCGCCAGACGCTTCAAGGTAAAGTTTAGACAGACACACTTTTGACAAATGATAATGACTTCAGTTAATTAAGTCTGTCCAACAAAATGGGTTCAAACAAGTCTTATTTATTACTTATTAGTTCAGGTTTGCACAGAAAATCTTAATAAGACAACATGTTCATAAATGCCTTCTATTAGTGATTTTGTTCTTTATTTTAACCACTTTAAAATATATATTTACAATGAAACAAGCATAAGATATAGTTATAGATATAGATGAGAAGTTTGACAAACATTTTCTAACTTGAAATAAGGAAATAATGTTTTAATGACAAGTCAGAAAGTAATTACTAATATAGGTAACTAAATAAGACCTGTTTGAACACATCTTTGTCGAACTGATGCAATATTTACTCAACAGTCAGTAATAAGAAATGATAAGCACAAGCACTTTTTCACACACAGAGATGTATGTGTCAGTCCCAGTTTGTCTTCTAAGCTTCAAATGTGTTATTTTAACAGATCAAAAAGATAAATAGGCAATTAACTAAAATTGGTCTTTGTATTTACATAATAATGCCACAAAATATTTAATATATTATATTTTTTTTGTGAGTTGTGCTATGGATTTTAAAACAGAACTAAGTAACTTCAGCAGTAGTGAACGAACCCTGGAAATTCAGCACTGAAAGGTTTGAAATGAAATGAAAACATTTAGGTCAATACATTTTGAGATAATTTGCGAACAATCCCGTCATCTTATAACTGTCTGTAAAATAAAAATCTCTTGCATGACAGTAACTTAAAAAAAAGAGAAACTTATGTTTGCGTCATATGTCAAGAAAATACATATGTACCATCACAGTGACTTACAAAGGCAATAAACAAATATCTAAATATTGTTGTTAGGTAGTGAAGATTGTGCGTTTCATTTTGTGTGCAATTTCAGTTAATCAAAATGTATAAGGGTTGCACATCTTCATTTAAAAACTTCAGGACAGAAATACTCACATATTTCACACCAAATAAAAACTATGGAGATTCTGTAAGTTTTTTAAGAGTAACTTATATGTAAGTAAGTAATATCTTTATTTGTATAGCACATTTCACAGACACAGTCACAAAGCGCTTCACAGTAGATGAACCCCCCCTCCCACTCAGTGAAGTAAGCCTGGGGCAACTCAGCAGAGGCGATTCACCTAACACCTGGCGCCTCAACCTCCGACTAAATGTTCACTAATGCATGTTATCAGTTGGTGGGGAAACCGGAGTGCCGGAGGAAACCACCCAGACACAGGGGGGGCTGTGAGGCCCAGAGCGCTATCCGCTCTTCCACCGTGCCGCCACAATTAATTGGTTAATTTGATTAAATATAAATTATTTTTTAGGTTTAGCACTCCAATTTGAGGACGCACTCTCTGCGTTACTCATAACTGACAGCGTTTCCTGGGAGTTTAAAAATTATTTAGCAAAATGAACATGTTACAAGATATTATCAAATCATAACTTCTGGGTCATTTATGTGGATTTTGTTTTTTGTTGTGGAATTACCTCTACGTAGTTTACAATTGCAAACCTCATCGAAACAGACAAATTGGCAAAAACAAGCTAAACGTTTTGTGAAATCTAAATATGATCATGTTTATTGTATTTTACACTTTAAAATAGACAAATCGACAAATGCTGAAACTGAAAAGACACAAGCTGATCATTGATACCAATTATATGCTCAGCGAACCAAAATAAAAAATGTTTCTCTTTTTCTAGTTTGACATTTGCTCCTCCCTAAACTCTCTCTGACCCTGTGTTTCTTTCCTGTGTTCTTCTTCTTTCTCTCAGCTGTTGGAGCAGGCTCTGGTGATCGAGGAGCAGTTACGCAGAGCGGCCTACCTGAACATGTCCGAGGACCCGTCTCACCCTCCATGGCCCTGAACACGCGCTTCAGTGAAGTCGAGTGTCTGGCCGAGTCTCACCAGCATCTGAGCAAAGAGTCGATGTCAGGGAACAAGCCCGCCAACGCCGTCCTGCACAAAGGTCAGAGGTTATTTCATCTGGACTCCAACAAAGGTCAATGTACCAACGGATTTAAGGGAAATTATTAATAAAAGGTCTATCTCTCTGTTTCTGAGTAAAATTTACAATTGCCTGCCAAAGAGAAGAAGACTGTTTTTTGGTTACTATTCACTTTATTCTGCCCCGCCCACTTTTCTTGGCAGCTCACTTCCTGGTTAGCCTCTTTTAGCTTAAGTTGTGTCTTTATTTTACCCAACACAGTTATGCGTTACCCTGTTAGCATACCTTTACCAAATTCCTAAACTTAGCCAAATTAACATAACTTAATCCTAACCTTACCCCAATTTTGGAATAAATATTTTGAAATAGCCATCAATGCAAAGTAATGGCAGCGTGGCATAACTGAGCTGGAGAAAAAAAATCGGCGTTTAAGGTAAATCAGCCTCAATTAAACAAACAATTTTGTAATGATCACGTACAGATCATATACACAGGCTGTACCTTGTTTGAAAACTTAGATCTTGTAGAATCAGTCGCTGGGTTTATTTTAACTGTCGTTATGATGCATCTGTGTGAGTTCACCCGCAAGACAGACGAGCTAACATGTTAGCTATATTAACAGGGCTAAACAGGAAGTGTGCGGCCACAAAAATAAACTTTTTGCATCCACGTCATGACAGTGCACTTCCATATTAAAAGGTGAATATTGTAACTCAGAAGAAGCTTTTACATGTAGTGTGTGTGACTGTAAACCTAAAGAAATAGTCTGGTCTGAGTTGAGATAAAATCAGAGTCTTGGGGCTAAATCTGAAGATGATGAGTTGTATTTTGCCTCAAAAATAATATTTTAAAATGTACTTTAAAGCAGCGGTCCCTAACCTTTTTCTTGTAAGGACCGTATAGTCACAGTTTTCTTCTCCAGGGACCGATTGAGGTTGGGTAGCACATATAACAACAACATAAAATGCAGACAACTAAATATTGTGTATATTTTAGCTCTCTTTTTGCTTGAATTTATTGTTTATTGGGCTAAGAGCGTCTAAATTTCATAATAAGCATAAGGAAGTAGTTTAGACTATAAAATAAAAATAAATGCATTTTAAAAGATCTTCTGGGGCCCGGTAACAGTTGGCCCGCGGCCTGGCTTTGGGTCCCGAACAAATGGTTTGAACCCCTGCTTTAAAGGGTTACTTTGTTCTGAAAAATCCTTGAAAAAAGATGCTTCTGTTATTTTTATCCATTACTCGTTTAACTGCTTAAGTAGTAGTTGCAGCAGTAGTTGTCATTCCAGGCTTTCCGTCTTTAGACTCCAGGTTCTGTTTATGAGAAGTTTCAGAAACTTTGAAATTTCCACACTCAACTTTGTACCAGCTGTTGTAGAAAATAATTTGATTCTTGGTGCTAAAGTTTAAAGTGTCAAATGAACCATCACGACAGCTACAGATCAACATTTGTAAAAACAGCTGCATGTGCATCATCTGACTTTGTCTTTCTTTTTGTGTTCAGTGCTGAAACAGTTGGAGGAGTTGCTAAGCGACATGAAGGCTGATGTTACCCGTCTCCCGCGACCATCGCTCGGATACCTCCGGTTGCCGTGAGACTCCAGATGTCCGAGAGGAACATCCTGAGCAGACTGGCCAGCAGGGGGCCGGAGACGCACACACAGGCACAACAACAGGTGAACAAACACACTTTTAACTTTGACTTTTGATTAATGTTCTTTATTCTGAATATTTAAACAAAATGCGGAAAATTCACTCAGATCAGCTGTTCATAGTTACTCATCATTTTAAATCAAACACAGAAATGTTCACACACTAAACTATGACTTTTATTGAGGCTTTGAACCCTCGTAAATGTAGTTGATTGGTTTGTATTGGCAAAATGTCTTTTTTTTTTTTTTTTTGGCATTATTTTCACATGTTGATGGCCAAAGCTGATGCCTATTAGTCCAATACATGAAATAATCCCTTTTCTACATATTTTGAGTGAGTCGAGTTTCTAAATGAGGGGTGTCCATGCTTTTTTTCACAGTGGGCCACATTTTGAAACCTATATGGACCAGAGGGCCATATAATACATGGCTGTGAAGAGAACCATTCAAAATGTTGCATTTGACCTAATGTTATTGAACCATCACGCTTTAAATATAGACATTAAGCATTAATTTTAGGTTTATATCACATCAAAATGTTTGTAATTTCTAACCGTGTGATAGAAGAATTGCTCAAATTTGACATTAAAAGTAGAAAGGCTTCAAAGTTAACACCTGGACAGCATATTCGGAGATCGAGATGTTTCGACTCTCATCCGAAAGTCATTTTTAATCTTATGGAAGTGACCTGAGAGACAGTGAAGCCCTCGCTATTGAGGCGGGGCTAAACCCTTACCTATTCATAAACTGGTTTGGTGGGTCCTATGCTTCCTCTCTATTGTTAGTCTGCATCCTCTCTGTTGTTAGACTGCTTCATCTCTATTGTTAGTCTGTATCCTCTCTATTGTTAGTCTGCATCCTCTCTATTGTTAGTCTGCTTCATCTCTATTATTAGTCTGCATTAGAGTTTAGATTCTGGCCCGAGCCCAAGCCCAACCCGAGGGCCCGGGCCCACATTTCTCACATAGTTGTCGGGCCTGGTCGGGTTCGGGCCAAGACGCAGAGCCGACTGAACACGTGCGCTCCGCGCCTCGTCAGAACACAGCGCAAAACCACCGCGGGGACATAAAGCGAGTGTTTAAATGGCCAACTATATGGTGTGAGAAGTTTGATGCACCGCCGCGAGCGAGGAGAGAGACAGAAGGCTTGTGTAAGCGCGGAGCAGGTAAAGAGGAAGAGAGACAGGAAAGGCACTTTCATTCACGCGGACCAGAAAAAGGTGAGGAGGAAGAGAGAAAGCACGCATATGTACGCGGTGAGAAAAGAAGGAAGAGGGAGAGAGTGAGAGAGAGAGAGAGAGAGAGAGAGAGGGAGAATGTGCGGTGGAGGAAGCGCTTTTGTAACGTATGGGACACCAAGGAGCTTTTTCTGTCACTAAAATGCACAGTTCAGTGAGTGGGCGGGCGGGCTTACTTCGGGCTCGGGCTCAGACACACAGAGACTGACTCGGGTCCCGGTCGGGTTCGGACACGACGTGCGTGGGCTCGGGCTGGGTCGGGCTGCATTTTTTGGGCCCGATCTAAACTCTAGTCTGCATCCTCTCTATTGTTTATCACATTTTTCTCTATTGTTAGTCTGCATCCTCTCTATTGTTAGTCCACATCCTCTCTATTGTTAGTCTGCTTCATCTCTATTGTTTATCTGCTTCCTCTCTATTGTTTTTCTGGGGCTTTAGATTGAAAATAACTTTCTGATGAGAGTTAAAACATCTCGATCTTTGAATACTATGGATCTACTTTAGATCACTTCTGGACGATTGAGGGACTACACCGACTTTGACATTAAAACTTTACTTTTTGTAATTTGGGCCAATCCAGCAGGAAGTCTGAGGACCCAAAACAAAATGTGTCCAAAGCACGCTGCGTCTACTAAGGTTACGATTTTAGAGACGAAGGCGACTTTACTAAGCATTTTATGAATTTCGTCCCAGTTTAACCATTATTTTGGGCAAACATACTCAAATGTAGCAGTATTTTTAACTAGACATCATTTTACACACTCATTTCACTGACTTTATGTTTACAGGGTCGTAATAATTTGTTCGTAGTGAGAAAATTGCAAATGTCCAACTCTCTTTAGAACTTGTTAAACTTTGAACACTGCTGAATCCATAATAAATGTCTTTACAGTAGATTTATTATGATTTCAAACTTCTATCTAAATAGTTTATATGGAGACAATGATTTGGCGTTCTGTATGTTGTAGCTTTTTCTAACCGTCCTTTCTGTCTCTCTCTCGTCCACAGATGTCTCAACAGTAGACTGAAGCGCTTACCTCTTTCCCTTCAACATTCCTGAATCCTGATTGGTGCACAGCGACTGACGGACAGCTTGAAGCCACGCCCTCTTCTCCCAAAATAATGGACATTTTTGAGTGTTTCTGAAGGATTGAACTCCTTCACCAGCGAGAGTCTGAGGCTGTGGACACAAAGCTATTTTATTTTATTTTTCTTAATTTTTTCAATTTCTGTATTAATATTATTGATATAATGTTATTATGATGGTTTTTTGGGACCTAAATAAAGAATAAACTCAAGAATTTGGCCCATACATTTGTTCATGTCATTTTTAGTGATGTAAGATTAACAGACGAAAGTGAAAGTTATGCCAGCAGTAAACGAGGAGCAGAGTGTTAAATCGTTTTAAAGGGACCTATTATGTAAAATTCGCTTTTCTAAGTTTTTAACCTTGTTATAACGGCCTCTCTTTACCATTAGTTTACTCAAAGTTCTACTTGAATTGATTCATACAGAAAATCCCTGTTCACATTTACGTGTTATAATTCAAAATATTAATACTCAAAGTAAAGCTTATATGGTTCGAAAGCCACGTTCTAACCATATACTTTATGTCCCACGTCCCAACAATAATAAATAGTTATTTAAACTCTGTTGTATCTTACAGTTAAATTCTAAAATGAAGAGGCGGGGCTTAACAGTTCTGTAGTTTTGAACAGGAAGTTAATAGAGCTGTTTTTCAAGCCATTTTTACAATGAACAAAATGTAAATTACTGATCTGCTCTAGTTTCATACTAAAAAACACATTAGGTCCCTTTAACATGTGAAGTTACTGTGCTTTGCGTTGTGGTGTTTCTCCGCAGAGTGTTATGTCAGGGCTGCAAACTGAAATGGCGCACTTGTGAATTGTAAAATTTTGCATACAATCTCACATGTCAAAGATCTAAGTTATTTCTGTGTTTTAATCAGAGATAGTGCCCGCACACAGTTGGGAACTAGCTGGATTTGTGTATCCATTGTTATAGTAACGGCCACTGTGATTAACTGTTGCCGGAGCGACCGGACACATGGCATTTAGCATTGGTAGGCTATAAACTTTATTTAACCCACAGGTTGTTCAACAAAGTTAAACTTGTCTTGACTGAGCTCAAAACCATGTTTAACCGCTCATGAGGTTAAAACGGGTGTCCAAACTTTTTTCATCAAGGAACACATGTTGAAACACAGACTGGACCAAATAATAAAAGTGGACATGCAATAAAAACTTCCAGCTAAAATGAGCTACAAGACATATTTGGGCCTAAAAGCATCTTAGTACAGTGAATTCTTGATATAGATTTTAAAGAGGTAGAATTTTCTCTATATTTTTTCTGGTTATTGCAGATTTTTTTTTTTTTCTGCAATAACCAGAAACGTATTTTTGTTCTACCTGGCATGTCAAACTGTGGCCCTCAACCTCAAGAAAGTGGAAACTTTAACCATCATTTATCTATCCAGGTGCTAAATGGCTCGTTGTGCTGGCGCCACCTAGTGTCTTCATTCAGCTTCATTTCACTCCAGCTTCTGTGAAATGCGCAGATGCATTTGTGAGAGTTTTGCTCTCACTTTCTATTGAAAAAATCCATAGTGAACATTTTCCACAAATCAGATGGTCAACAATGTCTGTGTGTGCTTTACCTGCAAGCCAATGATTTCCTTGTATGTTTAATGCAAAGAAAGTCACTTTCTAAACTGAACAAAAATGTTCATATCAACCCATGAAAAATATTTTTTTTTACAAATGTAATAAAACATATCTGACAATGTAACTTTAAAGTAACATACATAAGGAAAAGATCTGTACCTTTATTATTGGATACTTTTTACTTTGATGGCGCTACAATTATAGCAGATTTTTGCTCCTCTACATTTCACTGGATGAAATAAGCTGAAAATCAATTTCTTCCTTTAAACAAAATCAACTCAACATTTGGTGTTTTGACAGTTCTCAGATTCTGGGTAAACAAAGTCCATTTTTCAGCTGATGCATAAATACTTTGTGATACTTCTGAGTACATTTTTGCCCCTGTATCTCATGTTTGTCTTTTACTCTACAAAATTCAGTGCTTCGATCATTAGAAACAGCTCTTTGGACCATTAATGTACTTCTGCTCATACCTGCAGTAACACACAAAAACACCAGATACAACACAATTTATTGAAATAAATAACAGACAGTTTAAAACACGACGTTACACCCTTCCTTTGTCTCTCATAACTTGGGTGAATCCGAACACATTCACACAAAACACTTTAAACATTCTTTCTTCCAACATCTTTGTGAACGAGACGATATTTAACAGTGGATGTAGTTTTACACAGTGAAACTAGAGGGCAGCATTTATAACAGGAAACATCACAAAGACCTGCAGCTGAATAATAATGTTTTGTTTGTTTGTCTGCAAAACATGTATATATTTAGTTTTGTGAATATTTTAAGCTTTTAACAATGTATTAGCTCCAAGAAGACAATTTTCAGGTTAAATCTTGTTCATATGCAAATGTAATTAACAATAAAATAAATAATAATCCATGAGTAAAGATGGAGCCTCCTGTAAAGTATATTTTGGTGATGTACAGACGATTGCAGATCCTGGAGTCAGTTTTGATTGAAGAAAGCTCAATAGAAGAAATACACTAGAGAAAAAACAGAAAAGATGAGTTATTTGATTTTGTTTTAATTGTTAATGTACAGTATATAAAGTGGTGATACTCACAGAAAATAGCAGCAAAAAATATAACTCCTACAATGGCCATAATGATCATCATCTGAAAACAGACAGAAGTGTTTTAGTATTTGTGTTTATGTTTATGTTTTTTGGGTGTTTTTCAGCTCAGGACCTACCGGCTCTGCAGCCTCAGCTCAAAGGTAAGAACATTATTATGCTAGTTTCCTTCGCAAGATCTGTCCATATCTGACTATTTGCATTGCATTGTATTGCATTAAAGCTTGTATCGAGGATTAAAAAAACAAACGTTTGTAGTCAGTTTTGGTCAGTTGTACAGATTTGAAACAGCCTTGTACTTATGTTACACAGAAAAAAAAAATCATAAAATATTTAAACTGTGGACATGGTGAGGTGAGTAAAACCGTAGACCAATAGAAAACCAGGTACCTCGTTATCTATTGGCTCGTTAACTTGTCAGTCAAACCCTTAATGCTAAATAAGTCATTGGCCCAGTAAACAGTAAAGGGCGTGGCTCTGGGAAACACGTGAATCATTTAAAAAACAGCAACAGGTGCTGGATTTGTTTTTCCTGAAGGCTTCCCAAGATTGTTAATTTAGTAATCATTAATAGAAAATAAATCAGAAACAGTGATTGATCAAGCATGTCAAAGCTGATTATCAGTAACTAAGCAAATGAATAAGTGTTCCAGAGCATCCCCTTGTCTTAGACCCAAAAAAAACTAAAAAATAAAACCCACCTCAACCTTTGACCAACACCAAGTGTTTCCGAACCTGCATTTTATTGGTTGGTGGGGAAACTGGAGTATCCGAAAGAAACTATCCAGACACAGGAGGAACATGCAAACTCCACACAGAAAGGCCCGGGCCATATGGAGCTCTATTCAGTCTGCCACTGTGCCGCCACATTGAATGGTCATTCTCCATTGTTAATTAGGATAAAATTGACATGTTTTGCAAATTCAAGTGTGACCGGTGTGTTTTCACTCTCTGCGTTGTGTTGTGTCCTGAGCGGGAGTTGAACCCGGGTCTCCCGTGGGCAGTCGACCAACAAACGCATTGAGCTGGTACCTCGTGTGGGTTTTAAACCGGTTACATAAGGTCTAAATAGAATAAACACACTGTTGGCACTGTTTTTTCATAAATGTTTCCCATATGAGGACCACTGACCATTTCAATGGTCAGTCGTCTCACTGTTACAGACACAGTCATTGTTCTCATAATAACACAAGTGAAACAGGATCCAGTCAGAGACTGACGTTAATAATGATTGATTGAATTTCAGCAGAAGGACCAGACAAACCTTCTGATCAGGCCACATCTCAAATTACCCAGAAGCCCTACTTGTACAGGCCTGTCTCAGCTCTATGGACCCGAGCCTCTCATTCCACATCACATCGATCCAGCTGTCTTTTCAACTATTCATTTATCATCCATTATAACTAGTGAATAAACATTTATAGAAGTGGTGGTACTGAGCAAAGATGCATCTCGACACAATTCAAGCACCCTGTTAGGTTTATGCCCCCTAATATTAAGGACCTGGACCCCTCTCATCTCCTGGACACCTGCCCCACCTCCCTTTCCAAGATTAGCCTGTCCTCGTCCTGCTAGATGAGTCATTTCCCTCTGATTATGGCTCTACAGACTTAAACTTCATCTGCAAATGGATGCGTGTCTGTCCCAGTGAGTAGATCTCTCCTTTACTGTGGCTCTTCTCAAGCTTTCAAGGTTCTCCAGAGTTTTCCCGCCGGGTTTTGTTGAGTTTTTCCTTTCGGTCTAAGAACAGGGAATGCTCTGGCACAATTATCCATTTACTGTTGAATAATCTGCTTTGATATGCTTGACCAAAGACTGTTTCTTATTTTCTGACTTTTTGTTTACTGTTTGGTGTTGATGTATACATTAACATTCTCCTGAAGTTAATTTAGACCTCCAGAAGAGGGTAACCTGTTGTACAAGTTTTAGAGGTGAGAGATGTATAAATGTAACTTATGTAAGCTCCACACAGAGACCTAAGGACCTTCCTGCTGTGAGCGCTGCAGCTAAACACAAAACAGTCGTGGCTGACCTGGTTGTTTGTAAACAGAACAGTTGGATAATAAGATCTAGGCATTCAAACCGAGACACAAGACTCCAAACTGATCGTCCAGAAATCACATCTGAGGCGGATTAACACCGAACAGAGACGACTGATCAGGTTAAACATAGATTAGAGACCAGGAAATGGAAAAGGAAACGCCGCCTCCTTCATTTCCTCCTTTATAATGTCGTCTTTAATGAGACCAAACAGAAACACACAGACCTCAAACGAAGCTTAAGTTGATACAATTATGACTAAAACTACACGAGCAGAAAGTCTCTCTATTCTAACATTTCTACAAGCAAAACGTCAACTGAAATGCAAGAACTCTGCTTACTGATACACTAGAGGTTTTAAAGATGACAACACAGCATTCTAAATGTCAGCAGTGAGTGGCAAAAATGCCTGAAAGTCAATAGAGAGAAAGTGTTTCTCTTGTCCAAAAGACGTTCAGACTGATAAAATAAACACCACAAAGAGAGAAACTGAGTATGTACAGTAAAAGAAATATAACATGCAGAAAGCAGAAAAACGACACAATCTGTCTCTCATGGCAGACAAGCTTAGGATAAAGTCGATTGATACCTCGTAAATAGAGTTAGTTAGGTAAACATTCGTCTGCAAAAAGCAGAACAACCGGACAAAAAGTTCATTTTCACTTGACACAAACTTTGGATCAAAAAAGTTCTAAACATTCTGATTGAAGTGTTTCTTAACTTTTGGCACTTTTGTTTTGCAAAAATGTGAAACTGAAAGTAGCTTTTCTGTTGCTACGCCAAGTGTGCAGACTTTAGCTAGCTTGTTTGGTAACAACAGTTGGAGACTTATTACAATGCAACTGTCAAAGGGCAATTAATTTCCTTGTCAAATGGATTCAGAAACATTGTATGAGCTCAACTGTGTGTTATCTTAAGTCTGTGTCTATTGTGAGAAAAGTGTCATTGTTCCTGTTGTGTATCTGGTTTATACAACTGTTTACTTGATTTTTTACTTGTCAGTGTTGCTGCTTTTTCCTGCTTTAGTTTTGGTTTGATATACAGACGAAAATGTTCATATCTCACTAATGACTCTTGTGTATTTTTGCCACTCACTGCTGTCATTAATCTGTTGTGACGTCATCTGCATAACCTCTGCTGCCCACTCCTAATGAACCACACTCGTCAGACTGATTTTTGACTGCTTTAGCGAGAGGTTTGTGCAGCTTCGTTGTGGATCACAGCTGGGTCGTTAATCCCTCGGACTCTCTAATCCAGATTGGGGTTTCTCTGACTTCCTGTTTCCGCTGTTTCACACAAACTCCACCTCTTCTCCTTTAATCCTCTGCTCCTGAGCTCGGATTGGTTGGTTGGACTGTCTGTGGGCGGGGCTTGATGGGATGATTGACAGGAGGGTGGACATAGTGACGAGGCAAAGGATTACTTAATATGTCACTGCTGTGACAAACTGTATGGTAAAATGACACATGAATTTATTTTTATGATGAGTTTATAACTTTACTTCCTTGTTGGACAGCATGTGACACTGATAGGAACTTGCATGAATTAACTGTTACCTAGCAGTAGAGTAAACATACAGTAAAGGTAAAAACAGTGACAACCTTTATGACGCGTTTTAGAATAAGTTTATTATTATTACTGATTTGATCATTTGCAAACAGCAGAGGTAAGATTGTGTGGTCCCCAAACCTGACACATGGAAGCCTATGAATGCACCCATATTTTGTCTAAATAAAACCAGAGGCAAAGGGCAGCCCTGCTTGTGTCCAAAATGCACTGGGTGGGAAGTCTAACTTGCTATGGACAAAGCTTCTGTTCCGAACAAGCCTTCTCACAGGGCCACAAGACTCCACAAGAGACAAAGTCGACTGGTCGAAATCCAAAAAACACATATGGACTGGTTGGGCAAACTCCTATGAATCCTCGAGCACCCAATAGAGAGTGTACTGTAGAGCCGGTCCAGTGTTCCATGACGAAAACAACACTGCTCCTCCTGTATCTGAGGTTTAAATATCAGTCAAACTCTCCTTTCCAGTACTCTGGAGTAAACTTTACCAGGGAGGCTAAGGAGTGTCCCACTCACCCGTCCCCCTTTCTAAACATATGGACCTTCCCCCCGGTCTGCCAGGCCAAGGGCACTGTCCCAGTTCGCCACATGATGTTGTGAAGTTCGTAGAGCCTTTCCATGTCTTTGGCCAGCATCAAGCCAAGAAGGCAAGGTTAGCAGTCAGAGAAAGGTCAGGAGAGAGGACGGAGCCCAGGACTGGCACAAAGTGACTTTGAAGCATTAGACAAGGAGTAGTACAGAGAAGACCCCTGCCTAACCTTATTGGTGCTGGGTTTTTGTTATTTTTCTTGACAGCCTGTCTGTCCACTCTTGGCTATCCTCAGCCAAACTGTTAGAACGTTTAAATTTTTTTGTAAATTGTACAAAATAAACTTTAGTAAGAAATTTTTATTTGTATAGCGCTTTTCACAGACAGAGGAGCCCGATCTCACAAGAAAGAGTACATTTACCAGGACATTACACAACATGTAAATGAGATATGATTAGCACGAGTTCACAGCTGTTTTGCGTAATTATATTACGCATCACCGTCCTCATTCATTTCAATGGTGGTTGTTAAGACATGTTCTTATTTATGAATATTAATGAAATCCTGATTCTAATCTTAACCTGCCCCAAGCCCCAGACCTAATCTTACACATTTTAGTAACTTTATGCCTAAACTTACCCGTTTCACCTGAAGAAAACGTCTCCACGTGGCTGCAACCAAAACTCATCCTATTTTGACGCTGTGAAATCTCGTGTAATTTTTACGCTTTTTCATATCGTGCTAAATGCACGGCGTAACATAAGTACTACAAATAGCTGTGAAGTCGTGGTCAAAATGCGCTCTTTTTGTGTCATTGTAAAAGTACGCTATCTAGTGAGACTGTGTTGGACAGAGTCACAAAGTGCTTCACAGTGAAATGAACCTGCCCCTCCCCACTCAATGACAGTAAGCAGCCTTGGAGCAGCTCAGCAGAGGAGATTCGCTTAAACACTTGGCGCCTCAACCTCCAACCAACACCAAGCGTTCCCTAACCTGCCTATTGGTGGGAAATTGAAGTGCCCGGAGGAAACCACCCGGACATGGGTAGAAAGGTCCGAGCCGCACAGGAGTCGAACCTGCAACTTTCTTGATGTGAGGCCAAAGAGCTATTCACTCTGCCACTGTGCTGCCAAATATTAAACACAGAAACTCTGTTAAGCTTTCAGGTTCGTAACAGTTACCTTGCAGTTCTTCCACCAGTATTTGTTCTTGAGTTTAGCGGCGCTGCTCTCAAACTGTGAGGCTCCGGCCTGAAGAGCGTCTGCGCGATCATCCAGCTCCGACAGCTTCTGATCTCTCTCCAGAACTTTGTCCACATTTACACGCATGATGTCCACCACCTACGGGACAGAAGACAGAGACAAGTAAAGCATGATGTCCACCACCTGAGACACAAGAGACAGAGAACTAAAAGGTAACAGTTTACACACATGATCCACTAGGGCTGCACTTTTAATGACAGTCAAATTGAAGTGGCAAAGTCAGTGGATGAAATTTGCAAATCACAAAAACCCCATCACACAAAAATGTCTGCATAAAAACTGTAAATCCTGTCGTTAAATGAGTTTTAATGTATCTTATATGCGATTATTTTATTAATATATCAGTTGGTTCCTATCATATCATACACATTTTGTCTCAAGAACATAATTAAAATATAAACAATAATCAATTGAATAATCCCATTTAAAATAAATTTCTCGTCTCAATAAAAGAAGTGAGAAGGGACATGTGGCTGTATTTTAATGTACAACTACTCCATTTTTTTAAGAGAAGTATCAAGTCGTCTCAAGTCAAAGAGCTCCAAGTCCAAGTCAGGTTCTAGGGCAGAGACTTTCAAGTCCAAGTCAGGTCCTAGGGCAGAGACTTTCAAGTCCAAGTCAGGTCCGAGGTCAGAGACTTTCAAGTCCAAGTCAGGTCCGAGGTCAGAGACTTTCAAGTCTAAGTCAGATTCTACATCAGAGACTTTTAAGTCCACGTCAGGTTCTGCGTCAGAGACTTTCCAGTTCAAGTCAGGTCCTAGGTTAGAGACTTTCAAGTCCAAGTCAGGTCCTAGAGCAGAGACTTTCAAGTCCAAGTCAGGTTCTAGGTCAGAGACTTTCAAGTCCAAGTCAGGTCGTAGGACAGAGACTTTCAAGTCCAAGTCAGGTACTAGGACAGAGACTTTCAAGTCCAAGTCAAGTCCTAGGACAGAGACTTTCAAGTCCAAGTCAGGTCCTAGGACAGAGACTTTCAAGTCCAAGTCAGGTCCTAGGACAGAGACTTTCAAGTCCAAGTCAGGTCCTAGGACAGAGACTTTCAAGTCCAAGTCAGGTCCTTGATCAGAGACTTTCAAGTCCAAGTCGAGTCCGTCAAGTCTCAAGTCATCAAAATAGTGACTCAAGTAAGACTAAAGTCCACATCTCTGCAAATGTTTGCAAAAGTTGTTCACGAATCTTAAATTAATGTATAAAACCTTAATCTAGCATACAGTACTTAGCCTCTCAGGATTGTGTTTCAAATAGTTTCTTGTAAATTCTAAATCAAGATAGTACATGTTATAGTTGTTGAATGTATTTTAACATTTCCCTGCAGATTACCATTCGTTCTATCATCACACAGACAGTGTTTCTCTCACCTCGTCGACCTGGGCCTGTGTCTGCTGCAGTCTTCTGTTGCTGGTCAGGTTTGGAGCTCCTGATGGAGGCCCCTGAGAGTCTGCGGGCCCCGGAGCGCCGTCTGGTGTCGACCTGAGGGACAGCAAAGAATTATGGTCAGATTTATAAATGTATCTATTAAAACATCAATTCTGGCAGCAATGCAGTGTTGTAATCAAAGAGGTGCAGACCAAAACTTAGAATGAATAACCAAATAATAGAGAATAAGTTATCTACAAAGTTATTAGATTAGCAGATACAAGTTCATGTCTTTTGGGATTCTTTAAAAAGTGACTATTTTTGTGTGTTTTTCTCTGCATGTGGCAAGTTTTTAGGATGTTCTCATTTGAACTTGTTTTGGTAGATTGACACCTGTCGTAAATATAAAACGTAGCTTTACAAGAATCAAGTAGAAAAGTTTGAAAACATTGAAAACGTTGAAAATAACAAGAAGTAGAGCACAGATCCAAACTGATGACATCCCACTGGGGCAGAGAATAACAGCTTCAAGAATAAATGATCTACTTTAAACATTTCAATCAAGCATATATTCAGATGATTATTTTCATCATAATTCAAACACACAAAGTAAACAGAGGTAGACAGGAACATACAGGTTCAGATGTCGTTCTTAAAAGCTATACCGCCCTGACTTGCATCAGGTAGATGATGACATTTTAAATTCTCACAAGAAACACATTTTTAGTACTCTATAAACAGTGTTGGGAGTAACTAGTTACTTTTGTAACTAGTTACTGTAATATATTCCACTTTTTCAGTAACTCAGTAGTGTAACTCATTACTTATAAAAAATATTGAAAATATATTACTAGTTACAATCTGAGTAACTCAAGTTACTTTCATATAAATTCATTGCTTTTATATTCTGTTAAAAACAACACTTCAGGACCAAAACACCACTAAAATACTGTCTGTTGCTTAAAGGTAAATAAAACATTATGAGGAAAACGTGTTGTGACGTCACATTTCCACAAATTAACCAGTAATCAAGTGTAAATATAACAGGATTAGTGTTGTATAATGTCTTAACAAATGTGTGATTAGCTCAAAGTAACTCACAGTAGTGTAACTCAGTTACATTTTTGAGACAGTAATATTGTAATACAAATGTATTACATTTTTCTTCCTGTAACTAGTAATATATAATGTATTACAGTTTTAAAGTAACTTACCCAACACTGTCTATAAACATTAAATTAGCTAAATGTGTTCTATTGCAGTGGTCTTTTTCAGTCGCGGCCCCCGTGCACAAAGTGTAGGCTCTACCTGCATAGTGTTAAAGTAGTCTGTAGTCTTATGTTTGATTTTATCCATCCATTTTTATCCATACATTTTCATCCATCCATTTTCTTCCGCTTCATCCGGAGTCGGGTCGCGGAGGCAGCAGTCTGAGAAGGGAGGCCCAGACTTCCCATCCCCACACACTTCCGCCAGCTCTTCTGGGGGGAATCCCAAGGCGTCCCCAGGCCAGTCGAGAGACATAGTCCTCCAGCGTGTCCTGGGTCTTCCTCGAGGTCTCCTCCCAGTTGGACATGCCCGAAACACCTCCCCGGGGAGGCGTCCAGGAGGCATCCGAAACAGATGCCTGAGCCACCTCAACTGGCTCCTCTCGACATGGAGCAGCAGCGGCTCTACTCCAAGTTCCTCCCGTGTGACTGAGCTTCTCACCCTATCTCTAAGGGAGCGCCCGGCCACCCTGCAGAGAAAACTCATTTCGACCGCTTGTATCCGCGATCTTGTCCTTTCGGTCATTACCCAAAACTCATGACCATAGGTGAGGGTTGAACGTAGATTGACCGGTAAATCGAGAGCTTTGCC
Organism: Mugilogobius chulae; assembly: GCA_038363315.1. Taxonomy (NCBI): domain Eukaryota; kingdom Metazoa; phylum Chordata; class Actinopteri; order Gobiiformes; family Gobiidae; genus Mugilogobius; species Mugilogobius chulae. The sequence continues at coordinate 35,783,749 of CM076408.1, forward strand.
TTTCGACTCAGCTTGTTTGATTTTAATTTGAAGATAAATTCATATTGTCTGCCAGCAAATATACACCAATCACTGGTATTGAAACTGTCAAACCTTGATGACTGTTCTAGTGTATTTTCATGTCTCAGGTGAAAGAAATCAGTCACGTTTGAGGAGTTTTGGCTCAATTTATTACATGGTTGCAACTTCTTAGAAGAATGAATTACAAGCAGGAAGTACATATTTTATTTTTAAAAATGACTAAACTCGGATGAAATCAGAAAAATGTTAAAGGGATCCCTGACTATGAATATAAATATGGTTAAAATGCTAGTACATGTCATGTTTACTAAAATAAATTGCAAATAAATGTATAACTGCTTAGTATTTTTATAAAACTGTCATCGTTTTGGAGGCACTAGGAGCAGCCATATTGTCCAAGCGCAATGCATTCTGGGTTGATTATGTCAAATGGTTGCTTTTGGTTGTTGCTCCTACCATAGCTGCTCCCTAGGCTGTTACCTTGACAACCACCAGAAGACACAGACAACCATTTAAAGTCATAACCGCATCAAAATGGCAGCCTCCATGTAATTTCTTTAAAACACTATTTTAATAAAACTACAAACACTTCCAAAGTATTTGTCCTGTATTTATTTAAGTGATGATAGTAGAAGTGTTTTAGGGTAAACATGTGATTAAAGTCAGGGTTCACTTTATGACGTTTTTTTAAATATTTTTTTGATTGTGAAAAGAGAAATGAGAGGTTCAAACTGTCATTGGCACTTTAAAGGGGCTGCACTGTGTAAGATTGAGAGGAATTTTAATTATCACTTATAGTCCACAAACATTTAAATCATATTTATTCTTTACAACATGAATACTTAAGAGAGCACTGTTAACCAATCCACATCAATTGTGATACATTTATACTTATTTGAAATGTTTTATTACGGGCCGGAATGTGAATATTGACGCTAGATGTCAGCATGGTAGATAGGAAAAATGCATTGGATATGCTCCCCCTGGTGTTCAAAAGTGGACAATACTTGGATCATTTTGTTATTTTTTTTTTCTTACACAGTGCCCCTTTAAAGCTCTTGTCCGTCTAAGCAGAAAAAGCTTTACAGAGAGAACAAGGGGAGTCAAACCTAAAACCTCAATCAGAAGTAGTCATGTGACTAGTCATAGTAGTCATCCTTAATAATTTATTTATTTGGGACAGTGCATTTTTCCAACATTTGGGGTACTTACAGTGCAAACATGGCTGCTCTCACTGCTGCAACAGGCCAATGCTAACTGATAGGCTATATATCAAATCAATCCAACTCAAATTTCTTACATTTGCTGGTTATAAATATCCTGAATGATATAACAGACTATAAAGAAACCTTAATGTTATTTTTAGAGCCTACTCATAAAATGCTACATTTTTGCCTGAATGAAACATTTCACTTTCTCTCCGACTTTCTATCAGATTTTTTTTTCCTTTGACAAAGTACAAAACCTCTGAGACAAAATGGTGCCAGATGAAATCTGTGGGATTTATAACCAAACACACGCAACATCATCTGAGCGTCCCTCTCCCCCACAAAATCACAAATCTACCAACACAGGCTCGGTAACAGAAAGAAAATACAACCAGAAGTCACATTGAAAGAGGAGTCACGTGTTTACCAGAAAAAACAATTTGCGAAGAGGTAAAAGTGATTGGAGTGAGTTAATAAATCAATGGTGTTTCTGTTTCCGAAGCAGTTTAGCAGATTAATAAACAACTTTCACATTAAAATACTGATTATACTGTAGAAACGAATGTAAAATGTATAGAAAAGTGTTGTGTGTGTTAAAGTAAAGTTGGTTTATATGTGTTTAGTTTGAGAGTTTTGCGTAAAAAGCGGCGCCTCACTGTTTGACGCTGTTGTTGCGGTTATATCCCGGATGAAACAGAACAGAGCTGCAGATTCAGAGATGAGGCAGAGATGAAGAGGAGAGAGGAGAGAGAGTGTGATGGAGGGAGTGACGGGAAAGAGAGAGGAGGGGGGGGGGGGGGGGGGGGGTAAAGAGAGAGAGAAGAGGGAGGGGGCAGGAGGGAGAGGCAAAGAGGGAGATGAGGGAGAGTGAAAGAGAGAGAGAGAGAGAAAGGGGGAGAGAGAAGAGAGGGGAGAGGAGGAGAGAGAAAAGAGAGACGAAGAGAGGAAGAAAGGAGAAGAGAGAAGAGCGGAGAGAGAAAGGAAGAAAGAGAGAGAGAGAGAGGAGGAGAGCGAGGGAAAGAGTGGAGAGAGAAAGGAGGAGAAAGAGAGGAGTGAGAAAGGAGGAGAAAGAGAGAGAGAGAGAGAAGAGAGTAGTAGAAGAGGAGAGAAAGAGAAAGAGGGACTTGTGAGAGAAGAAGAGGTAAAGCAGAGAGTGAGAAAGAGAGAAAAGAGAGATATTGAAGGAGATGGAAGGAAGAGAAAGAGAAAAAGGAGAGCGTGAGAGAGAGAGACAGTGGGAAAGAAAGAGAAGAAATACAGAGGAGAAAGTAAGCATGAGAGAGAGAGATGGAAGAGGAGGAGAGAGAGAAGAGCGAGAGGAAGGAGGTGGTATGAGAGAAAAGTGAGGGAGGGAGAGAGGAGAGTTACAAGAGAAAGAAAAAGCAAGGGAGGAGAGAGGCCACACCAACAGTCAAAGATACTAAATTTTATAACAATATTTAAACAACTGTATTTTTACATAATTTTAGTGCTAATATTTTATAGTCACCTCACTGTTTTTGAATTTATTATATTAAAATATCTCTCTGGGAGAAAAAAGTTGGAGACCCTTAGGTGCCTTGTATTTTGTCTGATCCTGATCCAGAGTAAGAATTTGTTTTTTTTATGTTCATGTTCAGTTCAGTTCTTCTTTGTACTGAGTGTGTTTCTGTGTTATACTCTCTCAGCCGTGTTTGACTTGTTTTTAGGATTTCCTCTCGTTCTCAGAGCTCCAGTCGTCTGTGATTTAACGTCTGCTGTGGTGGAGCTTGTTCCTCGTCACTGGATCTGTCACTGCTGCGTCAGACAAACACAAGACAGACAAAAGAGGGCTAAAGGAAGAAAAGAACAAAACAAACAAACAAAAAAATGTGTCTTTTATGTTTTTGAAATAAACCACTTTTTAGATCACATAAACAATTACATTTAGCTAGCAGCCTGGTAAATGAATATGGTTAACGCCGCAGTATGTTTTACATATAGCCAGGGCCGATGATAGAAATTTGGGGGCCTGGGGCAAGGGTCCCACAACATAAAATAATATGAAAAGGATACTATTCTTGGCCTCTAAAAGAGCTTTTCCATTATTACCTGCTTGGCCCTACTCTGCGCGGTTTAGCCTCGGTGCATTTTCTTATACGCTCTTCTTTAGACAAAAGGACATTAACAAAAGATGAAAGGCAGAAAACAATTAATATTTATGCCACATTGGACAATGGACGATGAAAATAACAAGGACAATGACAAATATGATGGTGGAACAGGTGGGGTGGAGATTTATAAATAAAAAAATATATATTTACAAACAAAGTAAACATTTAACCAGATTTCTCTCTTAATATTCACACACGCAGGTTTTGAAAAGGAATGAAAGGATGATTCAAACTAATGCAGCAAATACAAAAATGAAAGCAAAACCATTGATAGTCTAATAATTAACTGACAAAATATCAGACACATGCACAACACATACATTTGTTTGGTCTTATCTGAATACCCTGGCCTTATAAAACATACACTGTGATATTTGTAAAACGTTTTATTAAATTAAGCTTTAACTTACAGCAGCACACAAGAAAAAAATATAAAGACGTTATTATTCAGCAAACAGCTCGATACAGACCATTCTCTTCAGCCTATAAGTGTGACAAACATTCAGAGCATTTGGATAATTGATTTTCAGATATAATTTGAGCTTTATAAGTTCACATTTTCATAACAGTTACAATCAAAACTCCAAACAAGCCGCACATATACAGTTTATTTTAAAGGAGACATATTGTGTTTTTTAATGTATTTTGTAATAAACTGACATTTTGTAGATTAGTGATTTACATTTTGTTTACTGTACGACAAAAAAAAAAAAAAAAAAAATCAATTTTAAATGACTTAAAAATGTATTAAGTCCCGCCTCTTCATCGCAATAAGTCCCGCCTCTTTATAGCGATAAGTCCTGTCTCTTTATAGCAATAAGTCTCAGCTCTTTAAAGGGATAAGCCACGCCTCTTTATCGTGATAAGTCCCGCCTCTTTAGAGTGACAAGTCCTGCATCTTTACTGTAAAATTTGACTGTAACAAGTGGCATATTTTAACTTTTCATGTTTTAATTGGAATTTTATTTTTTTGGAGTATTCACAAGTGAATGCAGACAAGTGGGCGGAGATAGGTGGTAGGTGAAAACAGGACTTTTCTGATTGCTCAAACATGTAGGAATCAAATCAAGTACAACTTTGGGTAAACTAATGATTGTTTTAAACTCAGAAAAGTAGATTTTACATAATATGTCTCCTTTAAACCAATAAATAATAAAACAACAAAATAAAAATAATTACATTTAGCTACAATACATCATTTTGTCCATCTTGAAAATATAAATTGTGTCTGACACGAGGCAGCTTCACACAATCAGTTTCACCACAAGTTTTTATCATTGTGCTCCATCGTTCATTGTATTAAACATAATTACTAACCATTTTACATTATTTACATGGATTTGAAAGAAATGTACAAATATCTACATGGTCTCTAAGCCATCTTTACAGACTTAATAATTCTAGCACGCAAACTATAAAAGATGATTTCAAGTAAAAAAAACAACAATCAACAAATATTATACAAATATTATGCATACTACTAAGAACCAACTGGACAAAAACCTATGTTAAAGTAAAATAATTCTGTTTTTCATTAGTTTTATGGACTATTTTTGTGTCTTGTGGTTTTATTAAAGCATCTATCCTTTCTATTGACAATTTTGTTACAAACTGAAGATCAAAAATCAAACACTTCTCTCTCATTTCTCTCCCTCTCTCACTCATCCCTTTCAGTCTCTGTCTCCTCTTTTCTCCCTCTCTCTCTCCTCTCACTCCTTTCTGTCTTCTGCTCTTCCTTCCCCTCTAATCTCTCTGCTTCTCTTCCTCTCTTTCCTTTCTTCTCTCTCTCCTGTCTCTCTTATAAATTTCTCCATCACTCCCCTCTCTTCTCCCCTCTCTCTCCCCCCCTTTTCTCTCTTCCCTCTTTTCTCTCTCCTCTCTTGTCTCTCCCCCTCTCTCGCGCTTCTCTCTTTCCTCCTGCTCTCCCTTTCCTCTCCCTCTCTTTCGCCCCTATTCCCACTCTCTCTTCTCTCTCTCTCCTCTCGCCCCCCCTTTCCCTCTCTTCTCGCTCTCTTTCTCCCCTCTTCTCTCTCCCTCTCTTCTCCCCGCCTCAAGCACCCCCCCCTCTCTTTCCTCCTGCTCTCCCCTTTCTCTCCCTCTCTTCTCTCTCCCCTCTCTCTTTTCAATCTCTCTAACTTTAACTTATTGGTATTGGGACAGGATTTTTTAGAGTGATATTTTCAGACTGGAACTAACCCAGCTGCAGCACTGTGAAAATGGCCAATATAAACATTTCCATGTCAATATAATTTATTACCTTCAAATAATAATAATAATTATGATTATATAATATAAATTTCCTCCCAATTTGACAAAAATATGTTTTGAAAAATGTCAGTACTTTACACAACTAAAACGTATGTCTTTTTGTAAATAAAACTGCATGATTAAGTAAAACATTAAATTAGTTGCAGTCAAGACAATTTACGTGAAAACTACATCTATTATCAAACTAATCTTTAATTTTGTGTCTTTTTATTTCATGCACTGGGGCTTTCTTCATTAAGGCAACTCAACACTCCAGCTTATAATAACTGCTGTACAAAAATAAACATTTCATTTATTTAACATGGCAAGAAACATTTGAAACTTAATTGTAATTTGCCCTTCAAACACTATGTGCAAATCATTTCTGTCATAACCTGCTTACGAGGCAGTAAAAAGCAGAAAAACGTGGCTTTGTCGACAAACGTGTGCAAAGTACAATGTTTTTAAACACCACAAGCAAAAACTCTACGATTTCTAAATGTTTCTACTCAGGTTCAAGTTTTGAAAAGGAAATTTAGAAGTATTTGCAGCATTTGGCCACACGAGGGCACTTCATAGATCTACAGTTGGTTGTAAAATGCCCGTTAAATCTTCTAGAGTAACTTTGAAATGATAAAATGTACCAAAAGACATAAAAACATGTCGTAAATGAGCATAACAGACACTGGTTCATCGCTGGATCGAGCATACTTCATTATATTAAAGCAGAACTCTTAAAATTGTGATTTTCTAGTCTTTTAACGGAGCTTAACAACAAATTATTTATGTGTTCACAACATTCATACACAGACGAGGTTGAGGTGTCTTGCCCAAGGTTACAAAAACAGTATGAACTTGTTAGAGCTGGGATTGAACCACACGCTGTTTAAGACGAGACGCTGCAGCTGAAAAAAATGTGATTTTGAAAAATCTGTTTGAAACTTCCACAGTTGAAGAGCTTCTGTGCACAAAACATCAGTTGGCTTGTTTATATTCAAACTTGCTAACTTCTGTACTTATGAGCATTTCCTGTTAATTTCAGTTCTATGTGGTTTTCGCTACATTAGTTTGAACAGTGAGGTATGGTCAATGTCTCAGAAAACATGTTAAAATATTTCACCAGTGTTTATAAAGTAACGTTTGTATCTCAGTGCTAACGCTAACAGGAAATGCTCACAAGCACAGAGGTTAGCTATTTTGAATATAAACAAGCCGACTGATGTTCTGTGCCCAGAGTTATTATGAATGTGCAAAAATGTATTAATCAGGCCATGTACATCAAAGAAACAGGAGACAATGTATTTCTGCTGGGCTAAGACTGATTTTTAGTCATTTTTATAATGGATATAGTACCTATTAACAGAAGCAGCCATAATCCCATAATTTAAATTCTAGGTGGGTCTTTTTTAAAATATAACTTTGGTAAAGCCCTCGAAATTTTTGGGGATCACAAATGCGGGGTTCCGTCCCCTAGGTTCGGAACTACTGAACTAAAACATGTTCCATTGGTCAAATCCTCCGGCTGCAGTGCTGACCAAGCCTAGAAAGAAGATCTGGCTGTTTCCCCGTTTCTCACAGCTCCTCAGGAGATGTTCTGAAGAATAAGTCAAATGTAGAGGAAAAACTTCACTACAGGTAGAATTAACTCACCTCATTGTGTCATGTTTCAAAGCCTAAATAAATATGGCATTTTAACTCAAAAATTCATTTTGCTGACAGTTCTTGAGTTTTGGAAACAAAATCTTGATGAAAACTTACTTTACCTTTAAATTTGGCCTCCTTTTATGAAACAGGTTTAGAATTTGATTCAAATAAATCTTCAGTACAATTAAAAGTCAAAAATTGTACAGTAAAGTTTGGAAGTTTGGTGTGTCTAGAAGCTGATCTTTATGCATCTGTGGAAGATTCTGAAAGCCGATACAGTTTGCCCACAGTGTCTCGCCTTAAACAGAACAGTCTCTCTTTATAAATGAAAACATGTATCAGCCCTACAGCAGCGGTGGTTCCTCCAGTAGCACCAGAGACAGTTTCACTCACACAGACACAACTAACAAACCGTGAAGCTTAAAGATGCTCATGTGGCAGTGCTAGGGCTTCCTCCGGTCCACGGGGGCGCTCCGTCTTCACACGCACAGTCACTGTTTGAATCGTCGTCTGGAGGTTTCTTCTTCTCTCTGTCGTCTGTGTCCGAGTCTTCAGCTGTAGCCAAAAGGACCAGAGACGGAGACTTTCTGTGAAAAGAGAGAAAATAAACAAATGAAGACGTAACAACACGCAGCTCAATGTATTTTCTGTGAAGGATGTTAGTTTATACTCCATCAGTGTTAGAGCTGTATTGATCTTTCCAGTGTTTGTGAGTGGAACATCTGCATTAGAAAGACTGGGGCAGTTCAATATGCTGGCGCCAATGTATGTAGAGACTTTTAGCATAAGAGTTACACAAAACAGGACTGTTTCAGTAGCAGTGTTAAGTTTACTGACGTACTTAGCATAAAATGTTAAAAATAACTGAGGTGGCATCTGAGTTTTAAAAGGTGCAGGTAGAAATGTGGTCTGCAGCTGTTACAAACACATAATTCATGTAAAAGATCATAAAGACTGTATAAATGACAGTAGGCGGTTGTGTGATGAATAAGGGATGTGAACACCTGGTAGGGAGGAGTGGCTAATCAGGCAGTGCAAATAGGTAAATAATCAATATATTTAATGTTTATTTTCATACGAAAAAGAGCAAGGAAACAATGATCAAAGAAAAATGTTTTTATAAAAAGGACTTGAGAATGACTTGTGTCTGACTCTTCACTGCACATAGCCGCGGTGATTCACCAGATTTAAATCAGCAGAAGTGTTCGTTCATCAGCCATTTTTACTCAAACTCAGAGCATAAAAAACAGATTTACCTGAAACCTGTTTTTGGTCACAAAAATGTGTCAAGAGTCTTTGATTACGTGCTTTGTGCTGTGAATCACATCACAGATTAGAGATCACTTGTGAGCACATTTGCCTGCTGCTGTATGGGTCGGGTCTCTCTCTCTCTCTCTCTCAAACCACGGAGGCCATCGGACCAAAAATCATGCGGTCCACTGGTAAATGTCCTGACTCTCTCGATTAACCAGCACACCACTGACAGTAGTTGATGTCATGTTCCTGACCTGTTGCCGCTCTGTGTGATGAGTCTCCTGCAGGTCTCCATCTGAACGTCCAGGCCTCTCTTCATGGAGCACATCTCCATGTACTCGTGCAGGTGACGCGTCATGTCGCTTTTCGCTGTCGCCAGCTCCAGCTGAGACACACAAAGTCATTTAAAATATATTATTAATGAAGCACAAGAAGGTAACTTTTCTTATCTGCTCCTCTTCATGGAGACAAACTGTGGTGGAAAGATCAAATTACAAAAGTAAAAGTATTGTCTTCAGTAGAAGCTTTGTGTATCTGTAGTGCATTAGCAATACATTTACAGTGAATACTTCTCACTTTTCTTCACTACATTTTACAGCAGATCTGTACTTTCTGCTCCACTACATTTGTTCAAAGGACTGAAAAACAAAAGGCAGCTTTTGTTTGTTTGATGAGATATATTTTAGCATCCAAAGGTTTAAGTTCAAGACTTATAATAAGTCTGATAAGTTTAGAAGAAATGAGAAAGAGTTCTACAAAATACTTTTACTTTACTTTAAGTAAAAGTGTGTACATGTAAGTAAAAAATATTGGTAATTTATCCACATCTGGAGGAAAATACATTTAATGTGATACTGTGGAACATTTCAGGTAAAGTAGCAACATCTCCATGAAGAAGTTGATCCTCTGGTGAGAAAGGTTACACAATGCACCTTTAAATACATGCATATAAAAGTCATGGCCTTTCACACAGACTGGAGCCTCACCTCGATCTGGTCGATCGTTTCCTGATATTCTTTCTCTCTGGATTTGAACAAACACTCGGTGTCTTTGATCACTTTCTCGATCGACTCCTCCGGCTGCTGCAGCTTAACACAACAAACAAATATCAACGATTAAAAACACAGTTATATTCACTTAAAGAGCCTCTTATTTACACACAGTTTGTCCTGACCTCTCCTTGAGCCTCGACCAGAGCGTAACCGGGAAAATCCTCCCACAGCAGCAGCGTCTCCTCCGTCTCCTCCCAGGCCAAACTGTCACAGTCGTCCTCAAAGTCACACTCTCTCCTGAAACAAAAAGACACATATTTATACAATACAACAGGTCACAGGTACAAAACACGCTTAAATCAATACAAAAATTATATCACTGACCTACTATTACAACTAGTTTTACTTCAACTCTATCATTACATATATTTACAGTTGAGTGAAAGCCACGTACAGTTGGTTGAGCATCCTCTGCACCTGCTCGTTGATCTGATTGGCCGAAGCGCTGGACTCCTCGTCTTTAGCCCCGCCCCCCTCGCTCTCTGATAGGCTGCTGACTTCGTCCCCGTCGCTGCCCGTCTTCACCGATTGGCCGCTGAGTTTCCTGGTCCGACGTGAGAGAGTGGAGGGAGGAGTGGACACCTGAGGAAAAACAAAGACAGACGTTTAGGTTTGGTTATGCTGCCTCTGAGTGATGAGGTTGTGGGTTGACTCCCGGTGTTTTGTAGTCTGATACCTGAAACATAGAGCTCATGTCTTCACTGTTTCTCTGCTGAGCCACGTCGCAAAGTTTGGCCGTGATGTCGATCCTTCTGCAGATGTCCATGTCCACCTTCATGGCCTTCTCCTGGATCTTACTGTCCAAGTCTGACAAGTTCTGAAGGCAAAAGAGAGAGAAAACAAACTCTTATTTTTTGTTTTTAAGCTCAAACGTAGAAGACTCCTTGCGTGTTAGTAAACATTGCGCCAAATTCTGGTGGGCGGAACTTAGCCGGAGGCAGAAGGCGGCGTTATGTACCAGTGTAAACTAGCACGTTTTTGGAGGGATTTTTAACACAAAAGCATAAAAAATGGCAGATGTTGTTCGGCACTGTCAGAATATGTATCATGACTTACTCTGTGGGACCTGACACAGACTTTGGTGAATTACTTCTGATGATAGAAGCATTTGTCTGAGCTTCTGTGATTCATCATAGGATGAATTTGCTCTTTCATGAGGCTGAAGAGGTGATTTTTTACATTTGTTTCAGGTCTGTTTTACTTTGCTAAACCTAGTAGAGGCTAAAATGCTCTTTTAACAGTTCATTCATGTCTTGAAGCCAATGCTAACTATGCTAATGTGTGCACCTCCCATCAGTGCTTCAAAGGTGACACAACATTTACTAGTAATTATTTTATGATTAACTTAGTCCAACAAAATTGGTTGCTTGTAGCTTTGAAAATCTGGTAGCTCTGGTCAAAGGTTTGCTAAAGCAGGAAATACGAGTCTTTACGAGTGATTAACAACAGATATACTGTTGTATTAGCTAGATTTCTAAATAAAACAGACCAACTTGCACATAAAACTTCACTTGCACAGCAAGGTAAGGTCAGGCTAAGGTTAGACACAAATGTTCTAGTCACATTCACAAAGAAACAACATTTTAACCACGATAAACCTTGAACTTTTAATGCATCAGCTATAAGCTCTCGCTTTTTTTCCTCCAGCTATGACGTCACCATGACCTGCATGAAAGGTTGAAAAGCCTGGAAAATCTGGTCACCGCGTCCCTCTTTCGGAGTTCTGTAGCCGTGATTGACAGATTAATTAACCAATCAGAAACACGCATCTTCTGCATGTAAAACCAACATGACGAAAAAAATACATGAAAAAAATATCACGTGGAACTGAAAACATCGTAGATTTCTGCAGAATCAATGAGCGAAGGAAAAAACTATTTTAATGTGAGGTGAGAGTTAAATTTTGGTCTAAATGACAGACGACAAATCAGCTCTTTGTTTCATCGTCGTCACGCTAATAAGTTAACCTGATTGTCCGTACGATGTATATTTATTCTGAAACGCAGGCGGAGGACATGGCGACCAGACCCACTCTTCGCAGTTTGCTGAAGTGTGGTTCTGGATCCCAGGCAAATGAAAAGGGTCTATCCGAAACCGTTTTAGATCACATTGTTACTCAGCATTATCAAATATTGAAATCTATTGTATATTATTAAAATTGATAAAACACTGTTAGAATTCTCTTAGATTCATACTGACTCACAAATTTATAGATAGAGATGTGAATACCATGAATTCACCAAGTGGACACTACTACACCCTTCTCACTATATTACTTTATAATTATTTCCACTCATCTCAGTGTGTCCTATTTGTTCATTTTGCAAATCCAACACGCTACATAAAAACCCTGCACTTACATTACTGACGAGTCCTTTGAACAGAACCAGCTCGGCTTTGAGATGCTTCACCGTCAGAGACAGTTTGTCCTGCACCACCTCACTCTCCTGCAGCTCCTGGGACAAAACAACAAACATTTATCATTTATACAACTGCAAAACCTGTCAAAATTAACTTCACTTTTGATTCTTACGTCGTCTAGTTCGGCCACTTTGTCCTGCAGGTCCATCCGGGCTGTGTACTCCTCCTCCCATCTGACAAACACAAGAAATACAGCTGTAACACATTAGACTTCTTAGTGAGATGTTTAAATATAAATGCTAGTCTCATTCATGAACGTGCAGCAGCAGAAGACGTGAGGCTATATTTGTGAGATAAATGATGGTTTCTATTCCTGTCGCGGCTCATTTGTCCTCCAGTGAGACGTTACGTAACACGGACTCAGAGCAGACGACCTTCCCTGACTCTTAAACGGTTTATCAATATTATTACGTCATCCTTCTACAGCAGAGACGAGAGAGAACTGACTAAACAGAGGCTGTGTTCATAATATGCACATCAGAATCAGATCTTTGTCTCATTTGTGGGGTTGTAAGATTATTGAAATGTGAGTTATCTGGTTTCTAATTGATTTTTCGAAGCTGTGAAGGTAAATTCTGCAAAAATGTTTCATTATGTGACAAGACAAAATGAGAACCCTTAGTTTTTAAGAGTTATATAAAAATGCATTCCACACACTGTCTAAATATACACTTTTCTACTTCTCTGTGAACTGGGGATGGTAACTTGGCTCTGCCACATGTAAGATAGTGATATATTTCAACTTTTTAGTCTGGTCGCAGTTAGGGATGTCACGATATCAAATTTTCGTATTGCGATTATTGTGAGACAAAATATCACGATTTATCTATTATTCACAATTACTATCGCCACAACCAAAAAACGATCATTCTCATTGTCTAACATGCCACTTTGTATTAAATTAAACTTTCGGAATAAAGCAAACTTAATGTGACAAAAACATTCTGCTGCATTTGTTTTTTTTAAAAAGTTTCTTTTTGAAAAATAATTGTCAAATTTTGCTTCTAAAATTGTGTTTTTTCTAAAATTTGAAAGCAGACTTTTGCTTCTAAAACAACCACGTTTAGGGATAGGCTGATATGTATTTATTTTATGTTTTTGTTTTTTATGTGTTTTTTTTCCCAAAATCAATATTTGTTATTTGATCTGCAGATATTTGCAGTTTTCATTCAAAATAAGGCTTACAAAATCACAAATTTACTCACTATAGCAAGAAAATGTGTTTATCTTAGATAAAACACATCTGCAGCAATAATAGATCGTCTTTTTCTCAATATTTTCTCCATTACTAAGTTCAAAGGAGTTATCTAAAACGAATAATTTTGTTTCTAAATTGTCACGATTATTATTCTTTTGTTCTTAAGATTATATTGTGTTTGGAATAATCACGATTATCGATTAACCTAATAATCTTGACATCCCTAGTGTGTGGCAGACCAATCGCATTGTGGAAGCCGAAGGTGCAGAGCCAAACTGAACCTACACAAACATGGAAGATAGACATACTTCGGCCTATTTTAGCAGAAATGAGCCTTATTTAAAAATAAGCACATTGGCGATTGGTGCATTTGTGAGCAGAAGATGTCTGCTGCAGATTTAACAACTAGAGATGCACTGTTCCAGCTTTTTCAGTTCCAATACGATTCTGATTATTTAGCTTTAAGTATCTGCCGATACTCGACATTTGTGGTGAGTGCTTGTTAAAGAGAAACTAAACGCAGAATCAACTTTTTTTCACTGTCAAACTGTGTATATGGGGTCAAATGGAATTATTTACTGTTTCTGAGCCTTTTTTGGACATTTTTGTGCAAACTGGCTCATTTTGCAGTTATGTGTGCAAAAACCACGACTGTGCTGCCACGATGGTCAAACGCTGTCAGTGCATTTTCAGTTCATGCTGACGTCACATTGAGTATCTAAACCCCTCCTTTTGACACCGCTGCTAAGGCAAGCTGGAAAGCGATCGCCCGCTAAAAAAATGACATCATCAGTCATTTAGCTCAGCGAGATAAACATGTGGTGTGAGCCACTGTGAGATGCGAAGGTTCAATACTCATTTTGTTAACCATTTATCTCATTTTCAAGTTTAGAAATACTCTCTCGTTCACATCATAAGCTCATGTGCTTATGTTGGCTAAAGCAAAGGCTTCATAAATGTGTCTGCAAAGTTAATAAAAAAGAATCTTGACGTGTGAGTAAGAAACTAAACCTATGCACAGCCTCAGAGCTGTGAACTTCTCCACACTTCAGCATCGCTCCCACACAAAACTCACATCACTCACAAGCTCAATGTCCATATTTGGTGCTGTCAATGTCTGTTCACACCACTGGGCGTCTCTTAAAAGACCTCTGGGCATCTTCCACTTTTGTGAGTCTGTTTGAGGTTCAGTTGTGAGCAGATAAAGTCTCTGACTGCGTGTTAAGCCTCACTTTAAGATACATTTTTTTGTCCCCAGAGTGAAATTTCTCTTCTGCATTTATTTTTCAATGTCGCTGGGGCATTTCCACAGAAGCAATGAGCTTCACTGTGCAGCGCTCATGAACTAGACTTGACTGGACTTGGTCAGGACTGTAGTAGAGAGATTTCACCTAACGTGCATGTTTTGGTATTTTCTAATTGGTTTGACATAAATGAATAACAAACAGTGAATAGATTTTGTTCCAAGGACATCACGACATTCTAAACACCGATAATATTTATTGCAGATGTTTGCAGCTAAATGAATGTCACCTAAATGCAAAAAGTAAATGAATCTAATCTGAAAAAAGCTAACTTTAAGATATTTCATGGCAAAAATAGTCACTTGCTCACTTGTTTAATGCAGGTATTTATTCTTCTGTAACCACATTTTTTTCTTCTCTGGAAAAAACTACTCTCCAGTCATTTAAACGCATCATTAACTCAATCCATACATATTTCTATAATTTAGTTTATCTGAAATGTTGCCTGTTCACTGGAGCTTTACAGTAAAATGCTTCATAAGAGTTTCAGCCGAGATTACACAGCAGAAATGAAAGGCTGTGATGCAAATAGTGACATCAGTGTGACGCAGCAAAGGCTCATGGGAAGTTTGGGGTGACAAAGCCGGGACGAACGCAGCGGAGGTGAATTTAGGAAAAGGTAGAAGAGGGAAGTGTGACAATGAAGTGACATCAGTGTGGGACAGAGTCAGAGCGGTGTGGCGCAATGCAGAGACTGAGAGAGAGAAAGAGAAGAGGAGTGACAGAAGAGGAGAGGATGAGGAAGAGTGGGAGAGAGGGAGAGAGAGAGAAGAGGAGTGACACAAGAGTAAAGGAGGAGGAAGAGAGGGAGAAAGGAGAAGAGAGAAGGAGGAGAATGACAGAAGAGGAGGAGAGAGGAGAGGAAGAGAAGAGGAGAGAAGAGGATGACAAAGAGGAAAGAAGGAGGAGAGTGGGAGAGAGAGAGAAAGAGAAGGGAGTGACAGAAGAGGGAAAGGAGGAGAACAGTGGGAGAGAAAGAGAAGAGGAGAAGACAGGGAGACAGAGAAAGAGAGATAGAGAGAAGGGGAGAGGGGAGAAAAGAGAGAAAAGAGGAGTGACTGAAGAGGAGGAAGAGAGAGAGAGAAAGAGAAGAAGAGAAGACAGGGAGACAGAGAAGGAGAGATAGAGAGAAGAGAAGAGAAGAGGGGGAAAAGGAGGAGAGAAGAGGAGAGGGGGAGAAAGAGAGAGAAAGAGAAGAAGGAGAGAGAAAAGGGGGAGTGACAGAAGAGGAAAGGAGGAGGAAGAGCGGGGGAGAGAAAAAGAGAAGAGAGAAGAGGAGAAGGGGAAAAGGAGGAAGTGAGAGAAAGAGAGAGAAGGGGAGTGAAAGAGGGGAGACAGAGGGAGAAGAAGAGAGAGAGGGGGAGGCAGAGAAAGGGAGAGAAGGGGAGAAAGAGAGAGAAGAGGAGTGACAGAAGAGGACAGGAGGAGGAAGAGCGGGAGAGAAAGAGAGACAGAGAGAAGGGGAGAGGGGAGGAAGAAAGAGAAAGAGAGAAGAGGAGAGAGTAGAGGAGGTTGTGAGAGAGAAGGGGAGAGAAAAAGAAGAGAAGAGGGGGAAAAGAGAGAGAGAAGAGGAGATGGTGAGAAGGAGTTTAGCGAGAAAGAGAGAGAGAGAAGAGGAGTGACAGAAGAGGAAAGGAGGAGAAAGAGTCAGGGGAGAGAGCGAGAGAAGAGGAGAGGGTGAGAAGAGAAGACGAGAGAGTGGAGGAAGTTGTGAGAGAGAAGGGGAGAAAAAAAGAAGAAGAGGGGGAAAGAGAGAGAGAAGAGGAGATGTGAGAAGGAGAAGAGAGAGAGAAGAGGAGAGACAGAAGAGGAAAGGAGGAGAAAGAGAAAGAGTCAGGGGGAGAGCGAGAGAAGGAGAGGGTGAGAAAAAAAAGAGAGAAAGAAGGAGAGAAGAGAGAAGGGGAGAAGGAAAAATGTGAAAGAGAAGAGGGGAGAAGGAGAAAACATAGAGAGAGAGAAGGGGAGAAAGAGCAGGAGAGAAAGAGAAGGGTGGGTGGGAGAATTAAGAGAGTTTGAGAGAAAGTGAAAGATAAAAATGGGAGAAGGGAAAGAGAAAAAAGATGGGGAAAGAAGGGGAAAGAGAGGAGAAGGTGTGGGGTTTGAAAGAGAGTGGGAGAGGCAGGCAGAGAGAGAGAGAGAGAGAGAGAGAGAGAGAGAGAGAGACTGAGACTGAATGCATTTTTACATAATTTAGTTGTACTTTTCTGTATAAATAATTGTTTTTGCAGTAACTTTAGTGCTGCTGCTCACACTTTAAATATAACAAAGAACTACAGCAGACTTCTTCAAACACACGGCAATTAAAAAGGCTATATTTTCATCATTATTGCTCGTATTTCATCACTAATATTTTCAATCCTCAGGCTAAAATCTGACTGGAGGCATCATGTCTGCAGAGTCAGACTTGAGACTTGACTTGGTCCCTCCTCTGCATGTTTATAACCTGCTGCAGCTCTCTGTCCTGTCTCTCTCTCTTCTCTGTCCCGGGTCGCAGAGTTGGTTTGATAAATCGATGGACGTGAAGGTTAGACTCAGCGTTTCAGCGCGAGCTCAGGGACTCTGCATAAATCTGTACAACACTGCTGCTGTGATAATGGATTATCTGAGAGACTAAAACAACACTGATGAGATTCAGGAGAGGAAACAATCGACAGTGTAATACTGCAAAACAAAGGACTAAAGCGGTAGTCAATGTGCTGTTTAATATGTGGAGGTGTAGACATTGGTTTACTTTGTGGTTTGGAGCAAAGATAAACATGCACTAGGTTTTTACAATTTTCTAATGTTAACTTATTTGAGTAGATTATCACTGTTGTAAATATAAATTGTAGTTTTACATGAATCAAGGACAAGTTTGTGAAGAAAAGTTGAAAATATGTTGAAATAACATGAAGTAGAAATGTGTTGTTCTAATGTTGTTTTATGTCCCATTTAAAATAGCCCAATCTGTTACTTGGTTTCTAAAAATATTCCTAGTGTGATAATGTCATCATTTATGAACAGGAGTAAATATATAATCCTAAAAAAAGAACAAACTGGAAACACTGGAGTCTAGGAATAGGTCCCGCTGCAGACTGCAAGATGGAGGCGTGTCGTTAGAAATGAGCAGTAGTGTCGTGAGCAGTCTTTGCACTAGGTGGCGATACTCACATGAACCCTTTACGATAAAGACGGCAGAGCATAATTATTATTTGTACTTTGGGGCATTTTCACTCAAATTACGTTTAGTATTATTTAATTAATAATGGGAGAATTATTAAAATTTGACTTAACAAATACACGTCTTTGTTTTTAGTTGTTTTATTAATTACATACTTTTTATTTTGTCTGATTTTACGTGTTTTCCAGTGGTTAGTGCCGGATAGTCAGGTCCAGAGGTACAGAAGGGAGGTGGTTGCCATGGTAATGTTTTATAACTGTTGCTAAAACGGGCCTAAACTGTTATATTTTTTTATCTTAACCTTTACCCAAACCTTTTTCCTAACCCTAACCCTTCTCCTAAACTTACCCGTTCTCCTAAACATAATCGTCGTCCCTCTGGTCCCAGCTATAACGTTTTCTAGCACCGGAAATGGAGCTTTTAAAATAGATTTTTTTAAATGCTTATTTTAAATTACACCCCCGGCTTATATGTCTTTTACCATAGGTTTGGACATTTTTTGTATGAATACGGTTTGTATACTCGCCAAAATAACGTCATTACTGTCGTAAGGGGGCGTGTCGTTAGAAGTAGGCGTGTTGTGAGGGGGCGTGTCGTTAGAAGTAGGCGTGTCGTGAGGGGGCGTGTCGTTAGAAGTAGGCGTGTTGTGAAGGGGCGTGTCGTTAGAAGTAGGCGTGTCGTGAAGGGGGCGTGTTGTGAGGGGGCGTGTCGTTAGAAGTAGGCGGTCGTGAGGGGGCGTGTCGTTAGAAGTAGGCGTGTCGTGAGGGGGCGTGTCGTTAGAAGTAGGCGTGTCGTTAGAAGTAGGCGTGTTGTGAGGGGGCGTTGTCGTGAGGGGGCGTGTCGTGAGGGGGCGTGTCGTGAGGGGGCATGTCGTTAGTTCTGCGGGCTGCAGTCAGACATACTTGGAGTCTAGGGCTGTAAAAACATGTCCGATCGACCGATTAATCGACTCAAAAGCGGGTGTAGCAAAAGCTCTGAAGTTAAAAGTGCGTTTTGAACTGACCCAAACTGTGCTCAAATGACTAAAAATATTATCTATTATCTATATAATAAACAGACAATTAATTATATTTATAAAAAAGACAGATTAGACCAATGATTTGGACCAAAATCTTCAGCTTTTTCATTTTTTTGTTGCTGATCAATACAAATCCTTATAATCTAACTAAAATTACAGTCAACTAATAGAAATTTTTGATCGACTAAGACTCCACCGACCGAGGACAACAGCCGTACTGGGGTCTGTTCTGTTATTATTAATATTATTGATCAGAAATCAGAAATAGTTTATTCTTTTTACATCTTGGTTTAATAATGCCTCTGTCTTAGTGTGTTTTAGAGTTTCTATTGAATGATTACAAAAATAGTGTTTTATAGTTCACGATTAGTTGATGCATTGTTGAAGGCCTAAAGCTGATAACTGCAGCCTTTACAACATCTAAAAACGTGTGGATATTTTCTTGCACAAAAACGACTCTATAATTATTGTACCTCTCCAACTCAACAAAAAGCTTAAACATAATCCATATGTTTAAGTGACTGTCTCCTCGTGCTCAGGCTTCACTGCTCAGAGGAAACAGATTCACAAAACCATTACAGCAGCTAATGTGAGAGGAAAAGTCGATACGAGGATTTATGAGATTCCTGCTCCAGACGCCACAGATTCTGCTGCAACAAGTGAGGTTTTTATCAAAGAGTCTGTGATTTCAGAAACAATGAGTCGTTTCTAGATTGCTGCACCTACTTAGGCTGATGATTTCATTTTCTTTTGGAAACTGTGGAAAAAAGCACAGATTCAAATACAAAGCCCATTGAATTTTTCAATATTAAAATAGTATGACAGTCAATGTTTAAGAAGGATTACATGATGACGTCAACGTACATTAAAACAATATTCAAATAACTAAATGAGTCTTTATGTTTTTAGACTTTATTCAGTTTTTGAGCCTTTAATGTTAGCTTTTGGCTTTTTGTAAAAATATATATATATTAAATGTAGATTGAGAAGATTGTTCTGGGCTGTAGTTTGGACGAGCGTTCACACCAGCAAAGACAGTCCTGACCAGGCCCAGCAGAAGATCTGGAGATGAGACAACAACAGCTCACTGCTTCTGACAAGTCGCCCCAGCGGCTTTCAGGGATGGGTCAAATGCAGAGAGTGAGTTTTCCAGAATTTTCTCAAAAGGGATTAATAACGTATAGCTTAGCCTTGTTTTTAATTTATTTTTACCTAGGTAAGGGACATTTATTTCATTAAAGATGAGAAGCACCAGGCAAGAAACTAGTGTGTGTTTTCAGGTCGTCATAATCTTTCCTGATTGATCAGCTTGTTTAATGGGAGTTAATGTAATTATGTAATCTATCTAACACAGGGGTCTCCAACATTTTTCACCAGGAGAGCTACTTTTGCACAAGAAAACTGGCTGCGAGCTACTACTTTTAGCGATGACTAAAAATTGAAGGGAACTGTGGGATAGTTAAGAGATCTAAATGAAAATTGAGCCAATATCTATTTAGAAGTGAACACAATTAGGCATCTAAAGATACATTTATGGTGGCATGTATAAAATTGGAGTAATAAAGCATAATTTGTATGGATTTAAAATCCTTTGGCGAGCTATTTGGAAGGTAGTGGCAAGCTACTGGTAGCTCCCGAGCTACAGGTTGGAGACCCCTGGTCTAACATGTCTCTCCTCTTCAACCACACCTAACTACCATAATGCTTTTTATCCAGGACAGTCCCAGGACTACTGTTTGTCTCTGCTCTGTCGATCCCACCGTCCCACCCCTTGTCTCTTACTCTTGTCTCACAAACTTGAAGATAACAATCTACAGGTGGGTCTTCTCAATCGGCTGGGCGGATCATCCGAGACAGAGCCCCATCCACAGTCTCTCCAGCCGCCCTGAGCAACATCGTCCATCTTCACTATCATCCTCTTTCACAATAAAATGTCCTTGTAACCTGAATTCTAGTGTGTGGCATGGTCCTTGGTTGTAAATTTGAACTTGTGGAAACCGTCGGACATCGCACCATTGAGGTTTGTTTGCTCCACAGGCAGGTACTTTATTGCTTTAGCGATTTGCTGCTTTTTGATCATTTTATAGTCAAGAGGTACAGCATAAACATGTATCATTGAAGTTTCTGTTCAGTAAACTAAGGAGTTAAAGCTACAGGTATCAAATTCTACGTTCATATTTTACCGAAGGTCAAAGGAAGAGAAAACATTAAGTCTGCTACCTCAAAATCGATTCTAGCCAACACACCGTTTCACTACTAAGACTCTATCTGTACTTCCGGGTTTTTGGGAACCATCTGAAGTTCAGCGAAACCTGACCTACTGTAGTAGCTGGAATTGAAATTATTCAATTTCTGGAAATTATTCCAGAATAAAAGTACTGTGAAGCATGCAGAAACTGAACATTTTTATACTGTCCTTTTATTGTGGCCACCTAGAGCACAAGATCAGTGTAAAATTGATGCTGTCCAAACAACATCTTAATAATAAACAGCTGTGAGACTGTGGGATGGATTATCTCTGTACCAATGCAGATTTAGACACTTTAATGTTAGTTCTTACCTTCTCTTATACTCGTCTCTTTCCCTCTTCACTTTGGCCAGCACGTTGTACAGCGCTCTGATCTCCGGCGTGATTGTGTCGATCTGCACTCCCACTCCATCGGGACAGGCCAGGGAAGTCCAGACCCGAGCCCGGACCCCGAAACCCCGTCGAGTCCCTGCTGAACCTGCGACTGTGATTAAACGACCACATCGTCCCGGGAAGAAACCGCGGAGGAGGAGGCAACGGACACTTCTCGTTTATATTTGGACTCGGCAACGGACTTGTGAGGTTGGAATTAGTGTCTGTGGATTGATAACGACTTGATTCAAGCAAAGAGGAGGTTTAGGGTCGGAGATAAATCCTCCGGGCAAATAAGCAGGGTTGTTGGCGTTGTGTAGCGGGATATAGCCTGGTCGGGTTGGAATCGGGCTGATAAAACCAGTCTGCACTCCGATTTCTTTCGTTAGCAACTTCTGCATGTTCTCGAGTTTGTTGGTGTCTAGCGCCTGCTGCAGCTGCTTCTCCAGGAGCTTATTCCTTCGCTCCAGCTCGTGAACTTTGGCCAGGAAGCATCGGAAGCGCAAATTCAGAGTCTTAAGGACGCTGATGTTGGAGCCCAGGTCGTTTCGTAGAGCTGTGGCGGCCGGCGGAGCTCTGTGCAAAGGGTTGGAAAAGTGTAGATGCGCCAAACCGGAAGGAGGGAGCGCGTTTAAGTCGATCCCGGATAAATACTCAGGAGCGTCGCCGAGGAAGTAGCTGGGATCTGGGCTGGAGGAGTCGATCTGTCCCGGAAAAGCGTGGTGCGTGTGCAAAGGAGGCAAAGGAGGGGTCAGGAAGTTGCTCTCACCCAAAATCGGATTCATGTTGGAGTAGGAAAATCTGAAATGCTCAAAATCCGGCATGAAAACTGGAGATTGTGTCTTCTGCTTTTGAGGAGGAAAAAGGGGGTTGTTGAGCAGCTTCTGGAGCTGTAAAGGCAGGACTGTTTGGAAGCCTAAAAACAAGAAAACAACAGTTAAGGATGAATTTATCAAACACATAAAAACTAGGCTAAGGGCCGTAAAAACTTGACTGAGCTGAAAAAAAAATTGACGAAATAAAAAAAAAAAAGACTATTTGCAAATAACGATATAATTGACAATATAGCAAAAGCTGGCGTTAATAAATGTTGTTATTACTCATTTTGGGAGTTACAGTTATAATTCTGCTTCCACTCATTCATTCATTTTAGCTTCTGCAGAGCCTCCGCAGGCCAGCCTCATGTTCAAGGTTTTGGAGAAATATTGTGGGGTTTTTTTGGAAAGTAGCTTAGGAATTTTGACAGTCAAAGTAAATTATTCCAGGTTCAACCACATAAATATACCCACTAATTACAAAAATAAACACATTTAGCTTATTTTCATGTCTTATAAGTCTTTATTATCGATTAAAAAACTTCATGGCTTATACTGGCAACTTTGAGAATTAATCACTGCTAGGAGGAAAACGATATTCTCAATTTAAACTTCTCTACATTATTATCCTTGCGATATATGATATTCGATATGATATTGCCCAGCCCTTGGTGGTGCATCTTCCAAAAGTAAATTGAGACGGTTGGGTGCTATAACAAAAACTTCATATCACAATTTTCTTAGGCTAAAGGCGGGGTAGCTGTTTTGTTAAATTTAACAACTTCCTCTTATAAATCCTTTCACACATGGTTAATATCAACATGTATTCATTGTTGGTAGAGCTGGGCGATATATCGAATTTTAGATAATATCATAAATGTTGGTTTCAAGATATTAAAAAATTGAATATGGAGTATATCAATTATAGCAAAAAATGCAATGAAAAGAACCAATTAAACATAAAAAGGTGAAAAGTTGTGCCTGTCACTTGTTGACAACACAACATTTTTCAGACCAATAAAATGTATTATACATGTTTAGCAGCTAAAATGAATAGGTGTTGTTTAAATGCAGTAATAATTTTTTCGTTGCAATGCAATAAGTGAGTGGGTCAGGTTTAATCAGTAATCAGACTGAAAAAGTATCAAAAGGCTTCTTACATATTTCATGGCAAAAACATGATCTGGTCTTATGACATCATTATTCAACATGAATGCAACGTATTAACCTAAACTTAAACAGGAAAAAAGTCTAAGACATGTTTTAACACAATACTGTTGGATTGATAAAATATCCTCTGAATATCGTTATCGAGATATGAGAAAAAATAATCGAGATATTCATTTTTTTTCAATATCGCCCAGCTCTAATTGTTGGTGGCAATTACGGCTTAAGAAAACACTTCTTACAAACAGTAAAGTGAAACTGGAGGGGACATTCAAGCACAGCCAATCAGAGAGCTGCATTCAGCTCCTGATGAGAACCAAAGTTCTGTATTATTCATTTCAGACAGTGCCAGTGGTCTCATTTTTTCACAGTGTGATGCATTTGACATTTACTTTATAGTGGAAAACACAAAAGTTACTAATGTATAACTAAAAAGTGAATTACCCCAATTTTAAAGTCAGATCATAATTTAGTTTTTAATCACGATTCTGACTAATAGAAAAGTGTGTTGAAATGTATCTGCACTGGACAAACAAATTTGGAAATCACGATAATTTGGCATTTTCACCAAAAGGATATACCAATGACATCACAGAACTTCAGATCAGCGTTTTCTGAGGCTTAGAGAGGAAAGAATAGTATTTCACAGACACAACTCAAGCCGTGTTAGTGACGAGAAGCAACGTTAGGACAGGAATAAACACTTAGAAGTTTTGTATCCTGCTGAAAATGTTGCATAATTTGTGCCCTTTCAATGTAGTTTTCTCCTTTAAGTCAGCTACATATAAACCTTACAGCAAGTTGTGCTTTACTGTAGCCTCATTTTAAACTAAATTTGACCTAAATCCTGTTTTCTACTGAAACCAGGTACATTTTTTGATAAGTCACAGTTCACAGCAAATCCCAAAGGCTGCAGTTTAGATGATAAAATGTCTGATGCAAACAAAATCTCTCTATATAAATGCTCCTTGCTGTTCTATACAAAACCCTCTGTCCTATAAGACATATACATTTTCTATAGTTTACTGTGGGCACTTTCTGCAAGCTCATGTTCTCTGCAGATCATGAAATATAACTTTATTACCAATAAAATATACTCTCCATCCATTAGCCACGCACTTAAGAATCCAAATAGGGTTCACTTTATCTATTTTTCCTTTTACAATCAAATAAAGTCTGCTAAATAACCATATATATAAACCTTTTGATGATAATAATGCACAGAAATCGTATTATAATGCAAAGTGTCTAGTAATGCTAATGCTTTGACAGTAAATACACAGAAATCAGACACTTTAGTAGCAGAGAAATGCACTATTTCTGTAACAAGACACTTCACATCCATTATTTTTGACAGACAAGCTACTTCAGGACAAATCTGCAACTAATTAATGTATTTAAAAGATATAATTTAGCTTAGTTTTTACGCATACAACGCATAATACGTGGCCAAAAATGAACACATTTGTGATTACTTCATACGTCGCATCAGAAAACATTTAAATTAATCATATTTCAAAGCCTCAAGGTGACTTTATGCAGCTTTGAGTCGCGTTATTCAAGTGCACGGATGGATTTTAGTCTAATGTGTAAATAAAAATATAAAATGTGCAGCTTACCTGTGAGTTTTTGCAGGAAGGGCCGAAGTTGTGCAGGAGAAACGTGACAGAGCCGAGCCAAAGCAGCAGTGCAGCAGTGAGGCATAAACACTGCGGCTTTTGCTTTACCGTAATGACGCTAAACACACGCGCGCGCACTTTGGAGAGGTAAAGACAAAATAAAAGCGCACTGAAGATTTGAAGTGAACATTTGACTTGATATATTAATGTAATTTTAATCAGTTATTCTGCACTATACATAAGAGGTTATAGTTTTAATGTGAACAACTCTCATCATCATAATATATGTCCTGCAATTTTCCTGATTATTATCATAAAAAAAGACAAGGACCTCAATGGTTGATGATAGATATATATATCACTATGAACCAGAATAAGTTGATTTAACTTAGCGTAGTGGGCTCCAAATAATGGTTGTAGGCAATTTATAGGATGGTGCGTACGTTAAAGTGCCAAGCTCGGAGTATTTTCTTTGCCAGGGTAAGTACATGTATT